>JAVXUL010005611.1:0-12670 GCA_035590515.1 Trichilia minutiflora | reverse complement strand
ATACGACACTTGGACTCACCGGACCATTCTACAACAAGACTACCTATACTTGGGTACACAATCTAAGTGAGATCAAAAGACCACCTAGTTCTTGATCTTTATTTTATCAAGCAAATTTCTTTGAGCTACTTTATACATGAAAATTGTAATATCTCCTATCTAAAGTTAAGGGTATTTTAGTCATTTTACTTTATATGAGCATTTTTGTTATTTTTATAAAATGTATATTCGACTATTTTTTAATGAATAGTTATCATTAAAATAGGGCTTAATATAAAATTTAGAGAGAATTAGAAAGAGAATTAAATAAAATTGAAAGTTAGAAGAGATAGAATGATATATGGAATGGAAAAGCAATTCGATCAAATGAATCAGAGGATCTATTTGAATGAACCATTCTATCGAACAAAAGGCACGAATTATTTGACTAAGCAAATGGTCAAAATTTTCTAGGGCCTTGTGAAATATTGATAAAACAAATTCATCAATTTGTTCAAACGAATCACATTTGATCAAATGAGTGGTTTGATTCTCTCAAATGGATACATAAAAGAATTTTTTTTAAGAGACTTCGATTGAACAAAATAAATAATTCATTCAAATGAATTATAATTTAGTCAAACAAATTAGTTGATTCGTTCAATCGAATCGATCAATATTCATGTGAAATGGCCAAAATTATCCTTTCTAGAACTTTTCTCTTTTAATGAATTCATAGGCATTTTAGTAATTTCATTTTACATTATATATATGGCTAAATAATGACCAAAATCATTCACTCTCTCCCTCATTTCTCCTTTGTCTCTCTCTCTCTCTCTCTTTTTCTATGAATTTCTTTTCTTTAATTTTCAAATCTCAACCAATTAATTTGCAATTCTTTACTAAAAGCAAACCCTACACCATCTTCTTTAAAGTAACCTTGTTTCGTTAAGAAATTCAAATAAGGAATTAGGGTTCTAAACTTGAACTTGGAGCTTTGCAAAATCAACTGGCAACTCAATGTATTTAGATTTCAATCAAGTTCCTAGTAAGGACATTAAGCCCCTTTATGCTTTACATTTTCATCTAAATCGAATTCATAAATTTAGAGTTAATATCCATTTAAGAATTTTAGCTTAATTATGAACATTTATGTTATAGTACATTATTTAGGACGTAGAATAGACGATTATATCATTAGATAGCTAAAAAACCCAAATTTAAAATAATATACTTTGTAATAAATAGTAAATACTACTGCTTCGTTCGAATTTCATTATTTTTGAATTGATTTGTATAAATTAGGTTGAATTATAATAGTTGGGGGGCAAAACGAATGAGTTAAAGATTTAAAATAGAATTCGATTAGTTAGATAATGGATAACTTATTGAAAGGCGAGAATGTGATTGATAATTTATAAACCAACTTTAAAAAATCGAGATTAAGGCTCATTCATGTGCATATAAGTTATATTTATACTGTTAGTTATGAAAATTAATATGGTTATTGGTATATGTGTGTATTAGGTGATGATGTTTGTGCAAGGGACCCACTAGAGATGCCAAAAATTGTGGCATGATTAAGGAGTGTTTACCCTTCCTGTAGTGTGAGTGGAACCTTATTATTTTTTTAAATTTTCATTATAAATATTTTCAAATTTAAATATTCTAGTTGCTTTAGAATGATAGATTTTCATTATTGTTTTGTTTGTAAATTTTATAAATAATGACCTGGTTTATTTGATGATTGAGGTCTTAGAGGCTAAATAATGATTTGTACATGTGATTATTTATGTGAAATATGCATGATCCGTTATGATTTGATATATCTATCTATCTATCTATCTATCTATCTATCTATCTATATTGGATTTGATTTGGTTTTGGTATTAAGGTTGATGAGGTCATAGCTGTAAAGGTTAATACTGTAGCTACAAGGTTTAATAGTCTAAGTATGAGCTGAGGTAATGATTGTACTAGATGAGTGGTGCATTGATGGTGTAAGGGAAGTGATAACCTTATTTGTGATGGAGTGGCTCACTATCCTTAGGCTAAATGACCACCTTGTTTGTAACTTTTTTTTCATTTTTAAAACCTTTTTTAGTAGTGTTTGAATTTATTGATATTTTTCTGAATGGCACTTTTCACTATCTCTTAACTGGGCACCCACTTAACAACCTTTTCATCCTCTCTCTTATAGTATGATTAATATGAGGGGGTCCCAGAGCTCGATTAGAGGCCTGTGCTTTTCGAGATCCTATGTTACTTCCTATGGTCATCATTAGCTGGTGTTGTCGTATTTAGGGAGTTACCCTCCGAGTTCTTCTGTTCCATTACATTCCTTCTGGTAGCATAGGTTTTGGTTGCTATTATTTTATCATCCTACTTACTAGTTCATTGACTTTTTGTTTAATTCCCTACAAATGACATCAAATGTTAATGTAGGAAATTAATTTGCCTCAAACTTCATGCATCAAAGTTATCTTCATTTCAAACTTGCCTAAAATCGAAGAACACGATCAGAGGAAAAAGTTAGTTTTTTGATGAAAATCCTCCAATACTTAAGTTAGGGTTTTCTTAAAAAATAGAGAGAAAATGAAAATGATAAGAGCATATTTTGCAGCAATTCGATACCGTAGAGTTTGTTATCTATTTTTTATATTTTCTCACCTTTTATTGTTTGAGCTTGTAATCGCTATTCATGTGCTATACTCCTATTAATTCTCTCCGTAGATCAAAAGACCAATTACTTTAATCATGGAACATAACCATTATAATAATGGTTTTCATTTGTTTGTGCATTAAAGATTATATTTAACTGCTATCTCTAGTCAGATTAACCATTGTAAGGTAGCCTCGGAATCCTGTCCACATTGAACTTGTTCGCAACACTCGGGTGAATATTTTGGAAAACATACGAGGCCACCCTGTACCACCAACCCTGGCTCCGAGGTTCTCAAGAAATCTCGGACTCTCATATGCGAAACATAGGCTCATAGTCATTGAATATTTTAGAGTCTCGGTCAATATAACAATAATATGAGGGTGTCGGAATCTCGGAATCTCATAAACGTTGACTAATAACTGATATGAACCCTAGTGGACTGTGGATTATTATCTGAGGGTCGAGCCTATGATGGACTTTGATCTTGTATGGTCAATCTAAAAATTTTTCCAACAATAATGTATATAATTTTAATATTACATAAAAAAAAGAAATTTATTTGCTATACAAGTAAATCAAACTATCCTAAATGAATTAAAAAATATTAAAAGATAAAATAGCCTATTTATTCAACAAGTTTGGTAGTTCTAGAAATAAAAATTTAAAAGTTGTAAGTAATAGAATTTTTATCCCAACATTTTGAATATTCGCATTTTCGTAGTTGATCACTCCCACTAAAATCACCATTTTTCAATGAACCTAGCACTATTGATTTTTAAAAATTCTAGGATTAGGTGATAAAATACATATACTTTTTGAATTTCTTTAAATAATTCATAAAGTGGGCACTTACAATTCAACAAACCGATTTTTTTTTTTTTTTTTCACGTGAATTAGTAACGCATCCTTTTGTCTGGGCCCTCAACATATAAGGACTTTAAACTAGGCTTTCTTTCTTTCAATAGGTCGTAAAGAATCTTTAGAATTGCTTTACAAGAAACTGAATTTAACAAGTATATAACAGTTCTCAGTGCATGCAACCGCAATGATATGAGCACGAGGAATTACTAATCACGAAAAATTTCAAAAAACGTTAATATAATTTTATTATTTTAGTCTTTTAAAAATAGGTATTGTTTTACCCTCTACACATTTATGATACATACATTTGGCCCCCTTATATTGCAAAAGCTAGCTTCGCCCAAATCATGTAATATCCATGATTTTCACCATCAAGTAAGAACAGAAAAAGAACTTTGGAAGAGATCCAAGCTTCCATGGACTAATTCATTGAATTTGTTTTGCATTTTCAATTGTACAGAAGGCAACGAATTTTGATTGTTCATGTACACGTACCTGTAAAATATTACTTATAGTTTTATGAATAGCATTTAGACATTTTAATAAATATTCTAAAAGTATAATAGAAAAAGCGCCCTGATTTAAAATCTCGTGTTAGCTGGTAAATATTGTTGAAAAACCTAGATTTCAAAAGACATACTGAATGTTATTATACCCTTTTGTAGTTAATTTGAACTACTAAATGATTTTCAACCATAGAGCTAAATTCATCTTACACATTTATATGCAATTTCTTGTGGTAGTTTGCCTCTTTAATCGCCCACCCAACACTGCACCTATTAAGTGTTATCTAACCTTCTACTTGACATAATCTTACATTTATATACAATCTCTTAGTTGTAGTAGATTGCCTCTTTAATCACCTATTGAAGATTGCACCTGTTATCTAACCTTCTACTTGACCTACAAAATTAAGTATATATAATTTCAATATCTCCTGGTCATAATTGATTATAATTTAATAAAATGATTATTTATTTTATAATTCAATATTTATAATGGTGTGCTCCCTATGCATGTCCAATTATTAATTTTTTCTTCTTGCTAAGTGAAAACAGGAAAACATGGACAATATGATGACCAAATAAAAAAATGCAAAATTTTGAATTTTGAAAGTAGAAATTTTGAGTTATAATATTTTTATTTTATTTTAAAATTTCGACCTTATTTTTATTTAAAATTTTTTAATATAATTATACAATTTTTATCAATAAATAATTTTTTAAAAGATTATTCCACAATAAAAGTTCTACTGCTCTTAATATTGCATTTTCTTTGTCAAAAGTATTTTGGTCGATTCTATGAATTTTTTGACTGGAAATGGGCCAATAGGCATGGTTTTGGTTTCCTTTATTCTTTCCCTTAGTACTCGAGAAATTGATTAATTAAGAATGAAGCATAAAATTGGATCAAATTAACCATTTGTTTATTTTATGTGATCGTCATGTGCTTGAGTACTTCCCTCGAGCTTTTCAAATACCTAACAGACTCAGAGAGTCAATTTCTGTCGTTCAAACTTGATTATTTAATTCCCTTCAACAACAGAAAGGGCTCTAGATGGGAGCATACTTACCAATTATTGAACAACTGTAAGGACCATTTTTTTTTTTTTTTTTTTGATAATTTTGGTCCCACGATAGGGACATGCATGGGAAGGCGAGCCGACAGTCTGGTTAATTTTTTCAAATAAAAAACTTGTTAAAAGAAGGTTTATTTTCTTAAACGCACTAAAAAATTATAAAAACATGTTTAGTCTTTGCTTTTAAAAATGCACAAGGTCGTTGATTTAAGAAAACAATGTTCTTCGTTAGGAAAATATATTTGACAAAAAGATTGACAATAAGCAAAAAAAAAAATTTCCTTTTAATTATAATTTTAAAAAAGATTATTTTTTATTTAAAAAATGAACTTTAATTTGAAAATGCTCAGTCAACCATGTTTTTGGCTAATTTTTATTTTTTAATAGAGGAAACCATTTTTCAATAACGCTACCAAATAGAAACAAAAGCCACTAAACACCCAGCTCACTTAACTTTACTATGTTTACAGCTATACCACCGTACGATGTTGATTTGCAAGATTGCATGCACATGGTATGCTAGCTGGTTTATTAATTAATTTATAAATTAAGTTAAAAAGTTTTCAATGTAAGAACAAAATTATTAGAGTTTTGTTCCATTTTTTAAGTTGATAAATTTGTTAAAATATTTCACAAGTTTTTGTTATAACGCAAAAGTTTAGGAAGAGATTTTTGGTGGTTATTCATCTCTCTCTCTCATTCTCTTTGTATTTTCTGAGAAATGGATGAAAGTTCCTTAATAACCAGTTCACTTATACTGAAAAGTGGAGTCTCCATTACAAGCTGTGATGAAGAACTCATATTGAAAAGTGGAGTGTCCATTAGAAGCTACGACGAAGAAGAGCAGCAAACTGGATATTCATCGCCTGTAACTCTTACGGTTATCTTCAGCAGCTTAGTTGCCGTTTGCGGTTCCTATGTTTACGGCCATGCAGTAAGTCTAGTTAGTGTTGATAAAAGTTTTTAGAGTGGCGTAAGAAATTTATGATTCCAATTCCATTTACGTCAAAATTAGGCTAAGGATACTTTTCGTTTACACTTATTTAATATTATAATACTTAAAAAAAAAAAAAAGAAGAAGAAACAAAACTTTTGTATGGTTAATACTCTGAATTTGGCGATGGGTTGATTACATTTGGTTTGATTTTCAGGTGGGATATTCGTCACCTGCTCAGTCTGGAATAATGGAAGACCTTGGCCTTACAACAGAAGAGGCAAGTACATTTTTTCAGTAAAAAAGACAAATTCTCTAAAGGAAAGTATAAAGTTACCTCTATTCTTTTTTTCGTTCTTTTTTACGAAACTTTATTTATTCTTGTACTCTTTGATTTTTTTAATTCTTGAAATTGGTGGTTTCTTTTTTTCTTTTTTCTTTTTTTCTTTTTATATATATTTCTCAGGAAATTGGAATATACTAGTTGATTCTTTCCCTCGAAAGCCCGTGAAGCATGTGGGGATAATTGAGTCAATTATTGTTCATTATTGATAGAGACTAGTGAATTTTCTTGCCCACGCGTATTAATATTACAAATAATATTAAATTTTAATTGCTATACGAATAAATAAGTATGTTTTTTTGAAAGTGACTGTAACTTAATAATATAACTCAAACTTTTTTTTTTGTTTCTATTCTTTTACTTAAATTTAATAATAAGAATTTAAAGTTAAAATGTAACTTTTATGACTGTTTACTCAGAATTCTTACCCTTAGCTTGCACAAGATCAATGGTTTAAAATTGATGCTACAATATTAAGTCAAAATTTTAAATTAAGGGAACCTTGTCTTGCAAATGTGTATTTAAATAAATACAGCTTAGATAAATGCATGCTAGTAGTAAATTGTCAATTGAAAATGAGGTAATAAAAAATAGATAGATACTATTGTAGACAATCGGAAGATTCTTCAGTTCTCAAGTAAATTTTAATGAGAAAATTCTAACTCCCTATTGAATTATCACATCCATCGGCAGTTTCCTTGGGAAATCTTTGCCAATGATTTGCATTCTTTCCCTTCAGATGAATGTTGGCAACGCCATCCAATTTATATGTATTAAGCTGACAAAATGCAATGTTATAGTTAATAAAGTAATTAATCTGGTTTAGATAAAAAATATTTGATAAGAAATCTCAAATTTATGCTAATTTTATTTTACCTATGAATTATTTCAGTATTCTGTTTTCGGCTCAATATTGACAATAGGAGCAATGTTAGGAGCAGTATTGAGTGGGAGAATTGCTGATCTCACTGGTAGAAGAGTTGTAAGTTTCATAATTCCCCAATCTTAGAAATTCAATTCCTTTGATATATGGGTATCAGTTGGTTCAACCCGTAAAATCTATTGAAATCATACATATGATTTCTAGTTTAAATTTCGCTCATGTAAAATTGGGTTGAGATTTACTAGTTTATGAGTGTAATAAATTTTTAAAATAATTCAGGTAGCATACATATATGGTTTTCCAATATATATATATATATATATATATATATATGTATGTATATGTGTGTGTGTATGTCAGTAAATATTATTAATTGATCTTATAAAGCAGGCAATGGGAGTTTCGCAAATATTTTGCATTTCTGGTTGGCTTGCTATGATATTCTCAAAGGTTTGCTATCTGTCCATTCCTTTTCTCCCAAGTTTTATTCACAGGAAAACAAACACAAAATGACTAAAAACTGAATAGCAGCTTCAAACTCGTTTCATTCTATTTGCTATAGTAATTGTGCTATTATAGTTTCACTAGACTTAGAAAATAAAACTACAAATTTTCATTGCTTGTTGACAGGATGCAAAGTGGTTAGACGTTGGAAGATTTGTGCTAGGATGTGGAATTGGACTTGTTTCTTATGCTGTAATTCCTCTAATCTTCTCATATATTTCTTACTTAATTCACTAATTCCTTTGATAATTATTAATGTCTTGCAATCTATTTTCACACAGGTACCCATATATGTTGCAGAAATTACTCCCAAGCATGTTAGGGGATTATTTACTGCTCTATATCCGGTATGCCATTCCATTCTCAATTTTGATTTAAGGTTTTCTTCTCAAGCATTTTCTTAAAAATAAAAAATCTGCTTAGTTGCCTACGTGTTATTCATTGTACAGTTATTGATGGGTTTGGGTCAGTCTTTGGCTTTTCTCTTCGGTTCTCTTGTTAACTGGCGCATCCTGGCTTTGATAGGTCACTACTTTATGTCTCGCAAAATAAACTTAATTTGTATTGGTTTAATAGATCCAGATGTTAAATGATATTTCTATATGTGAATTTCATTTTGCAGGAATTATTCCTAGTGTAATACAGCTGCCCGGCCTATTTTTCATTCCAGAATCCCCTAGATGGCTGGTAGGCGTGACTCAATTTTGGCTAAATTTAGCTGAAAAGAAAGAATCAAAACGGGAATGAAACATAATTCAGAATTTATTCATTAGTTTCAGAATTATATTGCCGCACAATAGTTTATAATATGCTCAAAGAATTAGTGCCTAATTGCCTGCAGGCAAAAGTTGGTCAAATGAAAGAGTTTGAAGCTGCTTTACATAGCCTCAGAGGAGAGAATGCTGATATTTCGCAAGAAGCAGCTGAAATCAAGGTAAAATTTTCCCCGTTTATGATTAGCATTTTTTCAGCTTCAACAACAAATCAAAAATTTAATTTCTTTTAACCTTTCTTTTTTAAAAAATTTACAGGATTATACAATCTTCGTTCGGCAGATGTCTGGAGATGGATTTCTGAACCTGTTCCAATGGAAATATGTTCAGTCACTCATTGTGAGATCTACAGATTATCTATCTATGCTGTGACCTGTTAACTCGTTATACCTTGTTTAATTTAAAAGCATTCCCCAACTGTTTTCCTTTTCTTAGGTTGGGGTTGGCCTGATTGTATTCCAAAGATTTGGAGGGGTGTACGCATTTCTGTTCTATGCAAGCACTATTTTTGAATCAGCTGGTAATCTGTCTCGCATTTCTACAATTCAAATATATAATTGATCAAAACATGCTAATGCATTATGTATAACATAAAAATATTTTTTGATCATACTTTTTCAATTTTTAACAGGTTTTCCAAGTAGGGTTGGGACCATAGCAGCGGCTGTTGTCCAGGTTAATTATTACTGCCTCTACAAGTGTTATTCCTTCTTGGCTACTCATATTGACAATTCTTAAGTTGGAACACCTGTACTGAACTCAACAGAATTACCGTTGTATGTGAAATTGGAAAGTTAAGTTAATTGCACTTGAGAATGATGATATAAACTTTTGATCTTCTTCAGATTATAACTACTATTTTAGGAGTAATCCTGGTAGAATCAGGGAGACGACCAATGCTACTGGTAATCAGAACGAAAAACTCATTTTATTTTTTAATTATTTTGTACTTTAGATCCTCAACAAACTGATACCCAATTAAATTTACCAATATCTGCAGATATCTACAACTGGAGCGTGTTTGGCTTGTATCATTACAGGATTGGCATTCTTAGTCAAGGTTTTTTTCAGTTGAAAATCTGCATCAATTACTACTTATCTTCTTCTTATTTTTCTTTTCTTCTGTTTCTTCTTCTTATTTTATGAGTTTGTGATTGTTCTAATTGCTTGAACGAGTAGGACCTAAACTACGGAGGGGAACTCTCAGCAATTTTGGTTCTTATAGGTGTGCTGGTAATGCAACTCTCTTTTATTGTTATGAATTTATGCTGTTTAATTTGGCACATTGAATATGAAAGAGATGATGATTCAAAATTTAGCATTGAGGCTCTATGATACTAAGTGCTAAAGTACAGGGTATTATAGTGCTAAGTGCTGACTGTGCTGTTATGGTAGGTGGTTAAGCTTCAAGGGTAGTTTTGACTTTTCACGGGAAAATCTAGTTTTAGTCAGTTAAATACCCAGAATGCTATGTGTTCAAGATAGTTCTGATTTGCTTTAAGTTTCTCCCGATTCTTAATAAAGTTTGTATGCAGTTTTTCTCTGATTTCTTGGCCTTCTTCTTTAGTTTCTTTTGTACTTTGTTTTCTTGAATTTTCTTTTGGATTTGTTCTTGAGTTCTTCGATTCCAGAAAGCAAGTTTCCATTGTTCTTTTCAGGTTCTGTAATTTGTTTTTGTGGTTGGTTTTCATCGACTGAATCAACGAATATCCTGAGATTTATGAGTTTTGTTTTGTTATAAAAATTAGGCATATTTGGGTTTTCTTCAACTTGGTTTGGGAGGTATACCCTGGATTATAATGTCAGAGGTAAACGTCATCTTATATTAATATTTAATGCCTGATTCCGATTGATGGAAATTATTTTGGTTATCTCAAATGATGGGATTTTCTTTCTCTCATTTCTTTCAGATATTTCCTATAAATATAAAGGGTTCAGCTGGGAGCGTTGTTATTTTTGTTAGCTGGATTGGATCCGGGATTGTTTCCTATACTTTCCCTTCTTTGTTTGAATGGAGCTCAATAGGTCAGTCAGTAGGGCCCTCTTTAAGGAATTTGGATTAAAACACGGACAGATCCTACGGTTCAAAAATTCATCAAAATATTATATGAATATGTTTTGCATGTTTACTCTGTTTCAGGAGTTTTTTTCCTCTACGGTGCCATTTGTGGCCTGGGAATTTTGTTCATTGTCAAGTTGGTACCGGAGACCAAGGGTCGAACACTGGAAGAGATACAAGTATCAATGATGAATGGTGGCCATTGAGGAGACCAGAGTGTCATAGTCAGTGGATTCAAACGGTGATAAAGAAGCAACAAATTAAAGAATTTTGTATCAAGTTCATGTATCTCATATAACTTGTCTTAAGTTATAATAACTATTTTCATACTTTTTTCTTTTTTCTTTGCTGTTGATTTATTTCAAAAAATAAACTATGAAACTATTGAAATTCGTTGACACCGTCATGACACTGGTAGTTACATCTAGAACGTTCAAAACCTAAAGGTAAAAGGTAGAGCCAGTACTTTTAATAAATTTTCTAAGTTTCTTAATCTAGAAACTTAAGTTTTCCACCATATTTTCTTTAAGTATTTTCCATGCATTTCTCTTATCATATTTCTCTTGCCTTTACTTATCTATTTATAGACAAATGAAAGAACGAATTAATGCAATTTTTTATTTGAACAATTGCAATTCTTTCTAATGGTGTTTTTTCACCTACATGTGTTCTTTTACCAAAGAACACACACAACCCTACATATGACTATACTTTGATCATATTCTTTCAATCTCCCACTTGATCAAAGTAATCAGGCTTACTTCTGATGATTGAATATTCTGTGTGCATAAGCAATCATCATTACCATATCATAACTAAACCAAAAAAATTATAGTATGTACATTTTATAACTGTAAAATAGCACTACAATCAAAACTAAGAAAATACCGTTCGTACTTAGTTTTTAAGGCGACTTACATACACTAAGCGCTTGGTGTTACATAAATTCATTTTGATGTCTCTATACTAACTTTTACATCCAAGATAATTTATTATAGACCTTGTTAGCCTCGCTATAGTATCTTCTATCTTTTCTCCAACTAATATACACAATTAAATCAGATAGAGTTGTTTCATTATTTTATCAAGCATCCTTAATACTTAACAAATGATACCTTTCCGCATGTTAATTATACATCTAGATGATTTCATATTCATAGTAGTTACATGTTCTCCCTAAATTCCTTAAGAGATAATCCCTTGATTATAGGATCGCCTACAATCTCTTTTAAGGCGACTTAGTCGACTTTAATTTTTATCCCTCCTTTGGAGCTTTTTCCTCTATTTTTAATCAAATAGATGGTAGACTTGTTATCATATCATAGAATAAATCTATATATACTTTAGATAAATCTAATTGCAAATTATCAATATACCATTTAGTCTATACATCTATGTTATCAGTTGTACTACTCATACAAATATTCTTTCTATCCGCTATACTATCTAAGATATATTCTACCTTTATAATAGATTTTACAACACAACCTTGTTTTTTTCTTAACCAAGAAATTAATGTTCCATTACAAAACATATTTTCACTTGTTAATCCTGTAAAATTTATATCACAATATCCAATAAGTTTTAAACCATATAAACCAAAGCAAAGTTTCATACCTTTGATTCCTTTCAGATACCTGATGATCCTTTTTATTGGTTGTCAATGTTCTTTTTCTGGATTTTATTAATATTTACTTACCACTTTCACTACATGCGATATATCTGACCTTATATTAGTAATTGTATACATTAGATTTCCAATAGTCTAAGGATAAAGTACTTTGTGCATTTCTTCTAGTTTGATTTTATTTTGAGAACAAGAATTTTTACTCAAAATAGTTGACTTACATGTGGGTATACTAACTGTTAGAGATATGGCCTAGAACCAATCGTGTCATATGGTTCAGGGTTGTTATTTCTTTGTATATAAACTTTGCAGTTATTTGTAAAAATGTTTACAGTTAATAAAATGGCATTTCTGTATCTTGCATTGTGTTCAGTTGCGTGTTATTGTATTTCTTTTATGCGAGATATGTTCCTATATATATGTTGTGAGTCGAGATTCTATCCATAAAGAGTTATGGATATGA
>JAVXUL010005600.1:0-12671 GCA_035590515.1 Trichilia minutiflora | reverse complement strand
CTTTTCTTTTATTTGTAAGATTTGATAACTGACAAACAGATTTGTAATAAATATTATGTCTTGTTTTGGGATGGATCCCAGTTGATTTGTTTACGATGAATGATTTTATTTATTGTACGCACAAATTTATTCGAAGTGTTTGTGGCTTGATTTATCTATTGGGAGTTTGGGTGTAATGTAGGATTGTTTGGAAGTGTGATGTGATATTTTTGTGAAAAACAAATTTTTATATTAGCCTTACAGGCCTACAGGTTGTATTCTATGTGATTGAGTACACCCTGGAGGTCAAACTTTGTCATATATGGGACCCACGAGTCGGGATGTGACACTAAAGATGTTAAACTTTGTCACTCGTAAAAGTACTCTATCAGAACTCAGTTTTTACATCCTCGACTGGTAAACATTCTTCTCTTCTTTAGAAGTTACTTGTGGATTATACGAAAAGTTACTTGTGGATTATACGAAAAGCTACTTGTAAATCCTTGAAGCTACTTGTGGATTATACAAGAAGCTACTTGTGAATATTACTTGTTAAAGCTATTTATTGAAAACGTTTTTATTATCAGGACTACGTTATCACCGACTCGAGACCTATGATAATTATGATCTATTCTATATTTCTGATATTTTTAAAAACAAGTTGACAACCAAATAAGTTTATCATTTCTTGTCTGTTTTAAAGGTAATTTACGTTAATGATTAATGAAGTCAGTGAAAAATGCTATGACAGCTGTGTTTGTACATCAGATATCTGCCCTCTATATCGGTTAAATGCTTTAAAATTTTTCTAAGTATTTTGTTCTGATTAACTATTGTACTATTAGTCTATTATGAGCTGACCTCTACACTTGATGAAATACCTTTTTTGAATATTTTATTTCAGTTAAATGCCTTGGTTTAAGTTATACGTTTAAATATCTTATGTTACTTGAAGTTGCTTAAGTTTATACAAATGCAGACAGATATTTAATCAAAGGATACTGATTTAAATAAAAGAATAGAAGTATAAGCATGGACTCAATATTAAAAGAAGAACGTTTCATTATATACATGTCTTCTTACATTTCTAAAAGAAAAAGAAATTTTACAAAGATAAAAATCAAGTCCTAAGTCTCTACAGGAGAGGTGTTTTCCTTTTCTTCTTGACGCTTAGGGACCTGCTCGGTAGGAACCTACTTGGAAGAAATTTTTGTAATCTGCTCAGTAGAAAGTTTTGAGGACTGATTTGTGGGAGGCTTATTCTGGGCTATTGGAGGGTCGACAATAATGGTCTCAGTAGCAAGGGCATCTTTATTTATTTCGGTAGCTGCACTCCTAACGTCTCGCATCTTTCGCCCAAGAGTCTTGTACAACTAGCTGAGGTCAAGATGGGGGTACTGAGACTTAAAAGTCTGGTAAGTCAAGTCAATGGCCTTGTCTATTTTGGACTTACCAGCGACCTTGGTAGTTGCAGTTGCTTCTTATGCTTTCTTAATTTCTCCGACCACCCTTTTTTTGATGAGTTCCAGCTCAGATTCTTTCTGTGACAATCGAGATTAAAGGTTTGCATTCTCAATACCCAGGCTAGTTCGCTCAAACTCCGAGGCAACTACCTGAATCTTTAGCCCCTCCTTTTCTTTTTCTCACTCTGATTCTTTTGTCACAAATTTTATCCTCTCCACTGTCAGAGCAGTCCCCGTCTCTTCAAGTGTCTTCATTGCCCAAGCATTCTACTCCTCCAGTTTCTCGAGCTTTCCCGAATCCTCCTTTCGGGCTTCACGTTGAAGCTTCATCTGTTGAACAGCCTGTATTAAAGCAAGTAAGTAGAATATTGTAAAAGAGAAGTATCTGAGAGTGTGTTGTTGGAATTGAATATGGAGCTTGATAGCGTTACGAGTGAAATTTAAATTTTTTATGCTTAGGACATCCATAGAATAGAGTAGATTTTGATTATTTTTAGTAGATTTAAAATTTTTTTTAATGATTGTTTGTGTGTTTTTGTATGAATGAATGAATGTATGAATGTGTGTGCATGTTGATGAGAGCTATTGATGGGATAATTGAAATATAAACCATGCATTGATGTTAAACTTAAATGAAATAGGTTGAAATGTGAAGTGGACTAGTTTGATAGTTTGAAAGAAAAATTAATAAACATGCTTAGAAAAACTTAAATGAATTTGGGAATTGATTGAACCAATTATGAAACCCGAGCCTGTAAATGTTGCTTGTGTTTAAAAAAATGTTAGACATGGAACTTTAGAGCTGAAAAAGAAAAAAAAAGAAAAAAAACTAAGCAATAAAACTACTTCAATGTTTCGAAAGTCTTAGTAACCGGAGGTTGGCATCATAAATGTTAACAATCGCGTAAAAATAATCTTTGAAATAAAAGTATGTAAAGCAACTGAGGTTTCTAACATGTTGAGTAATTGGAGGTTGGAATGACAAATGTTAACACTCACGTAGAAAGGCTACTTAGAATCAAGGTAAATAATAAAAAGCTTAGGAAGAAAGGAGCTTAATTTGTAAAACATCTATAAAATTCTGTTACATGACATTTATGAGTAAGGGTAGAGTAAAAGGTAAGATTGGTTTTAGATTCATTAAAATTTTTTGAAGGTATGGGTTTTGATAGAACACAAAAAAATCGATACTAGTCTATTAGAGCGTGGATACTTAGTCAAGTTTCGAGTTTGGTATTAATGCAATGGATTTGTAGTTCAGGAATTTTATCAATAGTAAGCATCAACATTTATATATGCATGATTGGTTTTAGTGTTTGTTTTATTATTTTTTTGTGTGATTAAGTGTTTTGTTGCATGTGTATGTGCACCGTCTAAGTGTGGTAGAATAGGATTAGGATTTTGTGGGTAGATCCTCTGGAAACCCTCACAAGACTTCACTTGTCCACTAGGGGCATCCTAGGGGTTTAAAAGGCTTATTGTATATGCTAAATGCAATCATGAGTCCTACGGAAGTGGATTAGGATTAGGTTTTTATTTTTTTATGTTAGTTTTGCTCGGGACTAGCAAAATGTAAATTTGGGGGGATTTGATTGGTTGATATTTCTTAATATTTCTTGGCTTATATTTTGCTTGTTTTTGAGTCATTATATGATGTTTTAATGAGTTTTTACTTGTTTTTGTGTTGTAGGGCCAACTTCCCAAAAGTTGAGAAAACGGGCATTTTGAATAAAATCTATTCAGTTTTCGTGTATTGGACATAACTTCCTATATAATAATTGGATTTGGACGATTAAAGTCTCATTAGAAAGAGGACAAAAATTTTTAAAACTTTCATGAAGAAGTCAAGACCATTTGAAGTTGTTAAGAGTATGAAAATCAAAGTTAAAGTTGACAAACAGGCGAAGTCCAAGTGAAAGAGGACAGCCCAAAGTCAGAAACTTGGGCTGCAGCGCCATTTCTGGGAGTATTCATCTTTAGCTCAGAAATTCAGCTTCAGATAGTGCATACTTTCTACCGCTTTGGTATTTCAGAGGAAAGATCTTCCCAAGATTACAGAGTAGGGGATCTTTAAATCTGCTATCTGAAAGCGTACCATGATCGTCCGTTGATAGGGCTTATCGCCCATGATCATGAACAACTGTACCGATCCTAAGAGAACAATACAAGAGTCCCCGAATTTGTATAGGGCTGAGTTAGCCTGGGTCAACTCCAAATCTTTTATGCTTAGGGATTCTAGGATATCTTTGAAGATGATGTCTGCTGAACTTCCTGTGTCGATTAAAATCTGACTGACTTGCTTGGATGCTATTCCTATAGCCACTACTAACGCATCATCATGCGGATAGTGTACTCCAACTTCATCCTTGTCGGTAAAAAAAATAGGGATTGTAGCAATCCTTGGCCTTTTGTTGGCACGCACGTTCATCACGTGTGTATCCAACGGGTGACTGGGCAGGGAGTAGCGCACATAATTTTTGCGTGCATTGTTCGATAGTCCTGCCAAGGTAGGTCCACCTGAGATGACCAGGATCCCCTAGTCAAGTCTTGAGGACCTATCATCTTCAGGGTGCAGGCTAGCACCCTGGTTATTCTGTTGGTGATTTGCGATATAATGAGTGAGGTAATTATTTTTAGTAAGTACCTCAATCTGGGCTCCTAGGTCATCACATTAATCCGTAGTGTGATCTTTCTCCCCATGATACTCGTAAAATCTCGCCTTACTCTTCTTGGGTACTTTGACATTTATATTTCGGGGTTAGGAGGCCAACAACCTTCTGTACTGAGCGTCCTTATATACTCCCGACAAATGAGCTCTGAGGGGCATGAAATTGTGAGTGGCTACCTGGGCCACCCTCCCCGAGTATCTCTCGCTTGCTAGAATCTAGGGGGCTTCTCTTTCCTTCTTGTCTCACGGAGAGGCCTCCCCGGACCCCCATCTCTTCTATCACACTCGGGGTGCTGCTCTCTCCTGGTCAGGGTGGCTCGACCCTCCTCTTTGAACCTCAGGTGTATCTCTTCTTCTATTTTAATTTCATCAAGTAGTTTAACCCGAGCTGCCTCATAAGAATCCATCGTTCATCGGTGGATGGCGTACTAGGCCCTTTCCATCCTTAGGCCCCTCTTTAATGCTTTCAACGTTAAGGGTGGTGGTACGCGCCTAACTCTATGACTTCCTCATGGTACCTCCTCACAAAACTCTTCAAAGTTTCTCTGAGCTCCTGACGCACTAACAACATAATGCTCAGGTTGCGACTAATAGTCATGGCACCCCAAAATTTATTTTTGAAAGCCACTGTCAACTGAGAGAAACTATTGATGCAGTCTGGTGGCAAATTCTTAAACAACCGTCAGACAGGTTCTTTTAATGTCAACGGAAAGGATTGGAACATCTACTGGTCAGTCAGCCCTTGGATCAACATCATTTCCTGGAATGTGTTCAGGTGTAAGGAGGGGACTTCCGGGTGTAAGGGGGTAGCAGTGGCATTTTGACCTTTCTGGGTAGACAGAGTTTCAGGATTTCCTCGCTGAAAGGGGAGGTGAATGTGGAAGAACGAACAGTGTCAGCTTTCGGGTTATTTCCCAACTCGACTCCTCCCTTAGCCTTCAGTTCGTACAGCATCTTCTTTACTTATTCTTCTATCTCCCTTCTGCTAATAGTTGCGACAGCTTCCCTTTCTCGGGTATGCTTTTCATTGAGATAGCACCTCATATCAATGGAAACCAAACTGTGCCTCATCCTAACCCCACTCGTTACATCATGATCTCTAACACCTTTGCCCCTTCTCTTGCCAGACCCTTCATAGATTTTGAAGGGAGTATTAAGGCCTGAGAAGGCAGAAGGTTTCTCTGCTAATCTCTCAGTCACCTTAGCCTTCCCCTTCTGTACAGTAGTCAGTCGAGTGTAGGGTACCCATCCTTCGACCCCGATTGATTCTCTTATTGTATTGCTATTGACTGGGACTTAACTCTCCCGTCCTTTTGGAGGGTGCGGCATCCTCAGCTCTCCTGAGCGGGCAGATCCTCCTACCATCCACTGTCTGATCTTTATAAGTTCTTTCTCTAGTTCATCCGCCCTGCTCACCATTAATCTAGTCAGGTGTTCATCCTCGAGTCGGGATCCACCTACGATGGGAGGGACAGCGCATTCTTCACGCTCGAATGGGTCCCTTTCACCACCACGTGCAGTGCTTTTGCTGGAACTAGAATCCTCCGTTCCCCTTCTCTGTTCTGTCATTTTTTTGAAACACAAAGTATTATGAAACTTTCTGGGTTGCTCTCGCTTCCTTCTTTCTCACTGAATGACTCTGTAAATGGCTTTTTATTCGATTTTCCACAGACAGTGCCAGCTGTTGAGGTGTGAATATGAATATGACTATTGCATCACTGGATCCTCGTCGAAGAAAATGGATGGTCGAATCCTTCCTTACAGAGCCTCACCTCTAAGTCCCTGCAAGACGATAACATGCTAGGAGTCACACCGGGTGGGGTTCCCGACGAAAAAATTTCGATGCCTAAGTCAACGAAAATGTAGGATATAGAGCAATCAATTTTGACAAAAAAAAAAGAATGGAAAGCTTAAGTAAAGAAAGTAGAGTATAATGAAAAGGAATTTGAACTCCTCGTATGTTGATTTTGCCTCCTTATATAGGGCCCTTGGGATATGAGTGAAGTAACTTGATGGGATGGCCTATCTTGGGACAGTGTACCAGTCGCTTTATTTAAGGGATATGACACCTATCAAGCCTGATGCTGTTAGACCTTTTAAAATTCGACGAAAGATGAGACAGATGTTTGAATCTTGTCAAGGCGGCACTTCTTATTACAGGGTCCTTAATCACTAATCATTTCTATTTTTGATGATTTCCAAGGGCTGGTGACGAGTCAGGCTTTCCTGGGAGGCAATGGTCAAGGAGCCTGGGTGACGGACAACTAGGGACCTGAGGGGCATGAGTCAGGGTCCCTGAGATACCAATGGTGAGCGGTCAGGTTGCTAAGGCGCGTGAGTTAGGGAGTCCGGGTGGTGGGTAGTTGGGGTCTTTGGAAGGCAGGTGGTCAGGATTTTGGGTAATGAATAGCCAGGTTCCTGAAGGCAAGAGTCAGGGGGCCTGAGGTTGTGGGTAATTAGGGTCCCTAAGGGACAAGAAGTCAGGTGACACTGTTAGAGGTGACAGATGTCCACCTGAGAGGCCTCCACGTGTCGTTCAGTCTTTTATCCAAACATTATTTATAATAACTTCTAATATTTAATAGAATAATTAATTAATATTTTTTAAAAATTTCATTACATTGAAATTTATAATTTATCAAATATAGAAATTTTAATAATTACTTTAAAGATATTCATTAACAAAACTTTATTAAAAAAAAATTAACTATACTATTATTATTTGAGCCATTGTTTATGCATCATAGTATTGTTTTAATTTGAGGTAGTGATTACATATTTTTGTATGTAATTAATGTTTTACACTCAAGTTCATGAGACTCACTTGTGACAATTCTCACAAATCTTTAATATGTATTTATTAGTCTCGAACACATATCAAAAACCTATAAACTTTGAGGTACCTAATAAAACCAATCAAAATATACTTTCAATAAAAACCAAATCAATTATCTCACAATCAACTTCTTGGTTCTCACATCAATCTCCAATCAAAACCAATTCAAAATTTCATCATCCATAATTCAATCATTTTCCAAAGCGAATATATTTAAATAGTACATCTCAAAATTAGAAATTAATATATATATATATATATATATGTATGTATGTATGTATGTAAATTCACTCTATACTAATTTCAATTACAACACTTCAGAGTAATTAAAAACGTCATCACATCATTTCTCTATCTCTTTTCAAAAACAAATCATAAATTTTCATCAACAATCATAAAATCATTAATCATCGTTCATTAAAATTTTTTTACAAATATCAGAATGCAAAAGTTACATAATTTATCTCCAGATCTCAACAAAAGATATACATAGAAATTTAAAAATACACCAATAAATCTTACAAGTTCTAATAGAACATCTAATTTTATAGTGAGTTGAGACAAGAATTTATACTTGAACGTAAGTAAATTAACTATGAATCTATCACCTTTATTTTTTTTTATGTGTTTTTCAAATCCTGAAACTGAAAAGTAAGAGGAGTGAATATATGAATATATACTTCATGAGTGGATATATATATATATAAATAGTTAAATTAAAATAATTAAAACTTATAGTTTTGAAAATATAAAGATGATTTTAAAATGAAAACCTTTATAAAACATAATTTAAAATATCATTTTTATTATATTTTTAAAACCATGACCTGTTAATTCAAAATCATCGGACTATTTCTTTTTCTCGACAATTACTCAGGTCAAGAGTAATATTAAGATCATAAGTGGGTTTTCAATACACATAAAGATAAATGAATATGAATAAAAATATTTTTTATGCAAATAAAAATAATATGCCTAATAAGTTATTCAAAACTTATCTACTACTTATATTGGTCTCGAGTAATCATGTGATATCCCATGTAACTGTCCTCTACTTTTCACCAAATGGGTCACTCTATCACAAATAAGATTATCACATCCCTTATAACAGTTCCACCAATGCACCACTCACCCAAAAGGCCTCTCTTAGATCCTTTTAGGTTGCTAAAATCCTGTAACTATAGATGACTTTTCGATTATAATATTGCAAATCAAAACATAGAATCCAGGTCGACTGGCTATATCATCATAATAATTCATCATCAAGTCCAAATTAAAATCATCAATGCCTAATACATCATAAATAAATGCATAAATTATAAAACCATTATTTATCATAAATCTATAATCATTTGTAAAATCATAATGTAATTCAATAAGCACAAATGACAAATCATAGGATTTTCATCAATTCACAACTAACCTCATGGCCGCACTTATAAATCAATCTTACTACGGATCACGTTTATTCATTATAAAAATAAAATATAAAATAAATAATCATTTAAAACATAAATTATAAAACAATTTTCTAACTTTCTAATCATTGAAAATAATAAGTTTTATAAATATATTTAAATAAATGAAAAGCAGGTTAAAAGATTCACTTATTGCTTAAGAAGGGTGTGTAGTCCCCACTCTTTCTCTTAATGTGTAGGCTTCGCTTTCTCAGAATCTGTGCCATGTGATGTTTAGAATCGTAAAAAAGGTTCAATTGCTTTTAATTTCAAATAATCCTAATTCGAGGTAAAAATCCAAACTTTGATTCACTCTAATTTACATTCAAAATGAAAAAATAATGCTCCTATATTATAGAGAACTTCGAATTACGTCGATTTATGATGAGAAAATGAGATTTAATTGGGTAGAGTCGGAGAATTTTAAAGAAAAAAATTTTAAAGCTTAAAGAGAAGAGAAATGGAGTTAAGTTTAGTCAAGGAAAAAAATTGAAGATGATGAATGGTTTTCTAGATTTTTCAAGATATTTATATTGTTCTTAAAAATTATGAAATTGTCCTCAGGATTTTCGGCTTTCATCTTTTGGTGTTGATTTTTTTTCACTTGATATTCGATTTCACTCTTATTTTTTTCAATCGATCAATTCTTAGTATTCTTTAAATAGAAAAAATTAGTTTGTCAATTACTCATCTCGATTAATAAGAATTTAGTTATAAGTATGTAAAAGTTTAAATTAAAACTTATACCAATTTTAACCGTTTTTCAATTATTTTTCTTAAATTTTGTACTAAATCTTGATATAATATTGTCTATTAATTATTATATTCAAATATATATTTTTATAAAAAATAATAAAAAACTCTTATAAAAATAAAATAATCAAAATATTCTTATATATATAAAAAAAAAAAAAAAAAAAAAAAGTGGTCCATAAATGTGTGGGGAAATTCTTTGTCGTGTTACGTTAAAGTCCTTCCTTTCGCTTTCCTTTTTTAGTTAGGTGGGCGAATTGTATTGACTGCATTGAAATCTCTGTAGGATCTGTCCGCAACCACATGCCATGTTACGACAGGGAGTGCAATGATTTCAGTCCTTTTATAAACGCATATTTTTTTATTAACACGAGTACATTTCAATAACATGAAAGCTGATATAAATATTAGTTGAAAGTTGAGATTATAGTATAATATATATAAATACCGTTATGTATATAAGCACCTTAAAATTTACACAAATATATTGAGACGTATAGGCTTCATAAAATATAGAAAAGAGATGTAATGCAGCCAATATCATACTTAAAAAGTGTGGTTGAAGCTCTTATTAGCATCTCTTTTTTGAAGACCTATATCCTCAATCAACTCAGCCGTGTGTTGGTTACCTTGGAGAGGCATATATAATATTGAATTGTTACTCACCTATATATAATCCAATTGATAGGAATGAATTTAAGATTGTGCGGTTAAGTACATAATTTTGGGTTCGATTTTTTAGGTGTGTCCATAATTTAAGTGGAGGGTCGTGATGGTGGGATGCTACGCTAGCCTCTTTCGAAAATTAATTGAGATACGCATAAATTGATCCGAATATTTCTGTTACAAAAAAAAATATTGAATTATTGTACTTTATAATTATTGTAATGTTATATAACTATTATTGGATAGAAATTATAATATAAAATATTAGTTAAGAAATAAATAAATTTTATTAAAAATTAAAATTATTTATCATTCTTTACACCATTGTTTTTAAGATCAAGGGACCATTATGTATTGTGATATAGTGACTTAAAGTTACAACAATAGTAAGATTGAAAATTCTAAATATTAACTATCAATATAAAATATATGAGTCATATTACAAATTAGTAGTATAATATTTTTAGTTTTATTTTTAAAATATATCACAATTACTATAATACTAAGTAGAATTCCAAGTGAAAAACATTGATATCAAATAAGTGATAAGTAAAGGGGTATGATATTTTCCTTTAAAAAAATGAGAATGAAATTAATATGAAGACAAAATAACAATAACTACATAGAAATATGAAAACAAATTATGAGAGGAGACAAATTTGAATGTTCATGCGAGGACAAACAAGCATTTAATGGAATCGGTGTAGCTTTTAATACAATAAAAATCATGTTTGAGAGAATATTCCGTTATATCTTAATTAAATATATGATTTTATATGTTAATAATTGGTATTAAAGATTATTATAGTTTAAATTTAAAATTTGAGTGATTTGATAAAGTTATAATGAATTTAATGTATTGATAATTAAAGTATAGATTTGTTTATGTGTAGATATCAAATTTTATTTTTATATTAGGATGGGTTATATAGAAATAATATAGACTATTTAATTAATTAAATTTTTTTATAATTATTAGATTATAATTCTCAAATTAATATTTAAAGTGATATATTTTTTTTTATCTTTTTATTATATTTAAAAATTTCATAATCATGCTATTATTTATTCAAGATTAAAGCATGAATTTCATGTTTATTTTTTAATATTTTATCTCAATAATTTAATTGAATAATTTTTAAAAATATAATAAATTAATTTATAAGTTAAGAATATCTATCATATTTTGGTATCTAATTTTTAATAAGAAATATTATTAGTTTCATGTGTATATGATAATATAGCAAAAATAATATATATAATTTTAATATGAGTCAAATATATATTTAAATTTCACTTATTTAAATAAATATTTATGTAAATTCTATTCGTTCATTAAAAAAAATCTTTATAAGAAAATAACTTAAATTTATTATATCACTCCAAATGATTTACTTGATGTCACCATCAAGTAATGCCAAACAATGCACGTTTTTCTTAGGAGTAATTTTGACACGTCTTATATAAAAATGAAATTGTTCTCGCTATATTATTGATACGACAGCCCAATAAAAAGCTGCCCCCTGTAAAATTATTTTGAAATTAATTAATTATATATAAAAATTATTGGAGAGAATAAATTTTATATTAAATTATCAAAATATATGGCTCATAATCTAATAAAGGGGAGCCATGAAAACATTATTTTCTTAAATTATTGTTTTTGCTTGTTATGACAATAATAATTGTTGACAATAAATATATAAATAAATAAATACTCTTATTCTTACTTTTTATTATTCCGTTATCAATAAT
The DNA here is from genome assembly GCA_035590515.1 of Trichilia minutiflora. Lineage (NCBI taxonomy): Eukaryota > Viridiplantae > Streptophyta > Magnoliopsida > Sapindales > Meliaceae > Trichilia > Trichilia minutiflora. Next base: position 1,094 of record JAVXUL010005600.1, on the reverse strand, counting down.
TTCTAGATTTTTTTTTAAATAATTGGCAATGGCCCAACACTTTCAACAATAAATCATGTGTATGGATTCACCTACCCATAAGAAAAATGGAGAAAAGGTTGTTGGCACATTAGTACTTGTACACACAACAACTAATTCTCTCAACCATTTAATTTATTTTAATTAATTAATTAATTAATTAAAACCTTTTCTACATAGGGCTCTCAATTATGTTCTTCCACATTGTATCAGAAAAATCATTTTGGAAGCTCAAATATATTTTTATTTTGAGAATTTTTAATTTTTATGTTAAAAATATATAAATGTCTTTAAATTGATAGCTACTTAGATCCCACCCTTTTTATTTATTTATTTTTTTGTAAATGAGCGACAATCCGGTGAAAGAAAAAATAAAAATGAATTTGCTATTGAAATTAGATTTGATTGTTGTTGTAAGTTATCGATTTATTAAAACAAATAAAAATTTGGACTCTTTTTCACCATTTGCTATATAAATTTTATAATAAATCAAAATTGGTTGAAGAAAATTTATTTATTTTTTATGGAAATTTAGCTCGCTCTTATGGGCAACTGTTGCACCTATTATTCTCTTTACACAACATTTGTATGTTTTTAAATTATGTGTTTATGTGTATGATTCAATTGATTCAAGAAAATATTTTAGGTTTTTTAATTATATTTCAATGTTTCTCCAAAAAAAAATTTATATTTCAATGTTGTCATTTATTTTAGAAAAAATTATAATAATATTTTTATTAATAAATGTTAGGATAGGTGCCTGGCATCTTTCCCACATGAATTAGTTATATGTATTTACTTCCTTTTTTTAAATTATAAATAGGAGGGTATAATGGATTTTTAAAGAGTGTGGAGTAATTGAAAATATTTGAGATTTGCATATTTTATAAAATTAGACTTATAAGTCATTTGGACTCTTGAAATTATTTGGACCCTTTTTAGTTTAAAATTTATACTCTCTTTTATTTGTAAGTTAACACTTTTCTAAATTTTGTATTCTCTTATTTTGAATATAATAAAAATATTTTACTCACCTTCGTCCATGGATGTAAGTCACACTAACTGAACCATGTAAA
>JAVXUL010005589.1:0-12671 GCA_035590515.1 Trichilia minutiflora | reverse complement strand
TTCATGAGCTTGTAAAGAACTCATTAGTTCATCAAATGAATAATTTGATAAATCATGGGCTTCCTCAATAGCAGCAATAATGTGTTCAAACTTTGGAGTAAGACTCCTTAAAACTTTTGCAGCAACAGTTTCTTCACCATACAACTTCATTTGATTAACAAGAGAAGAAATTCTTGATAAATAAGTTTGAACAGATTCATTATTTTTCATAGACAAAGTTTCAAAGTCATGGCAGTAAGTCTGCAATTTTACTGTAATTACCTTCGAAGAATCTTGGAACTCTTTCTTCAAAATTTGCCAAGCCTCTAACGATGTTGTTGCTGTTGCAACTCTTGAGAAAATTGTTTCATGGATGGCTTGTTGAATTAAGAATGAAGCTTTAGCATCCTTCCTTTTGGCTTCTTTCAATCTTTCTTCTACCTCTTTATCTGGATCTTCTGGGTCCACGAAGCCATATTCAACTAGATCCCAAAGATCTTGAGACTTAAAAAAGAGTCTTCATCTTAATACTCCAAAACTCATACTTTTCACCTGTGAAAATGGATATGAGTGGCTGTGAAGATGATGAGAAAAAATTTGCTGCCATCTTTACTCTTCCTTACTCCTCTCGTGTTTCCCTTTTTTGTGTTAAAAAAAATGTTTTGTTCAATACCCAATGGACACAAACTTCAATTTTCACTCAATTGCCCAAAGGATTAATCGTGGCTTTGATACCAGAAAATGTTGGAAAAAATGAATCAAAAAAGGAGAGAAACAAAGCACATTAAAAACAGAACACTGGAGCTTTTATTTCGTCTGATGCTAGCATATAAAACAAACAAAAAGTGCCTTTATATAATAGGCAAAACAAATTAACACCACAGAAAATCTAGCTATCAAATCCTACCACTTAACTACTTATTTGCAACAGCAAAAAAAAAAACTTGTTCTAAATAAAGGAAACAGATTAACAATCTAACAAATTAGAGAAATACTCGTTTAAACTTTGAATCAAATTTCAACAACCTGAACACTTCTATAACGAAAAAAGATAGCAAGACTGCACCATATACATCATCCGAAGGCAAAAGGAATATATATGATCCAGAAACTTCAAAATGTATGGAAACTATTTATAAATAACAATATAAACTATTTACAAGTGAAAAATCAGGTCAACGAATTGGTGGGGCGGCCAGCATCAAAATCTCAAAACTTATAGAAGGAATAAGACATGAAAGGGAAAGGATAAAATGAATAACTTACTGTAGAACTTTCGTTAATAAAAAGCATGTATAAGGCTGTAACTTCGCCATGAATTACACAACTTAGCAATTTTCTGTGATCAACATTATCCTCTATCAAACATGGGAGCAGGTTCACCTCTCAGGGGTAAGATATTTCAACGTGAAAAAGGAATTCAAGCTTAATAAAATACAGAACAAAACGGACGAAATGGCAAACAAATTAGAAAGTAAAGCAAACTTTTAAGGCATGTTTAGTAGCACGCACAGCGGTGGTCAAAATGGTGGGCTCTGCATAAATTTAATTTGTACTGTGTTTGTTTCTATTTTAAGGTTTCATTGTGCATTTATATTTTAAATAAAATATTATAATTATTTGTATTATTATTTATTATAACAATAATAATAATTATGTTAAATATTTTTGTCAATGCACTTCGCTGCCAGCTTATATTTCCTCATCGTCAGCATCCCCTAGCCGCCGACCACATGTCAATCACTCTCTACTGTTGGTAAATTATTTTTGTTAGGACCATCGAAAGTACCGTTGTAATGTTCTTTTTATGCTCTACATATCCGTACAAAAACTTTTGATAAAAACGTCACCATTTTTCGGCAAATTATGGTCAAAATTTCGGTGGCTGAAACTTAGTTTTAGATTTAGGACCATAATTCATTTGCAATAGGCTTCAAAACTTCAAAACTCACTGTATCTCAAATTATGAATTAAATATTCAAAACTTCAAAGGTTTAACAAGAAAACTGTTGCTGCTGGGAACTCAACCTAAGAAACCAAAGCTATGGAAATCAATCTTTCTTCTGCAACTCTCCAATAACAGAAAACAATACTTGCAACTCACAGCGAAAGAATTTCAGAATCAAAGAAAAAAAAAAATTAATGAATGAAAGAATAAAATCGAAAGAAAAAAAACTCAAGAACTCTAGAATTCAGAGGAAAACTCATCAAAGAAATTTATTTCACCAAGAGAAAGCTTACATCCACTGTCTGTCTTTTTCCAGACCCCTGTACATGTATTTATACACTAAGAATTAGTCCCCTTAGTTTATATTACAGCCAGATCATTTTAATAAACTTCTGTAACTAACTTGCTCCAGTCCTGTAACTAACTCCAGCTCCAGCAACTTGCAGTAGTTAGTTTCCAAATTCCAGCTCCAGCTTCGATCCAGCTTCAACAAGCTTTCCTCCTCAAGCTGCTGCTCTTTCTCTTCCCTTTTTAAATTGTTCTAATGCATTTTGAATCATACATCCACAACTCCATCTTGATTCCAAATGCATCTCTGCATTTTCAACATTTCCTCTTCTCAACACTAATGATGGCCTTATGTGAATTGCCATCATAACACCAGATTTTATAGCCCTTTGTACCCTGTGGATATCCCACAAACACCCCTTTGATTGCCCTTGCATCAAGCTTCTTCTGTTTGTGAAGAACAAAAGTTGCACAACCAAATGTTCTTAGATGCCCGAGGTTAGGTGGAGCTCCACACCAGATTTCTTTTGGTGTTTTTAAGTTGAGGGAGGTTACTGGACACCTATTGACAAGATAAGTTGCAGTCATGATTACTTCTCCCAAAAAGATTTGGCCAAACTTGCATTAGCTAGCATGCATCTAACCCTTTCCATTAAAGTCCTGTTGAGTCTCTCTGCAACTCCATTCTGTTGTGAAGTATAGGTGACAGTCCTGTGCCTTTGAATCCTATGTAAGCTGCAGAAATTATCAAACACTCTATTGCAGTATTCAAGATCATTGACAGTCCTCAATACTTTGATCTTTCTATTCTTTTAATTTTCTACCAGAATTTTCAAGGTTTTAAACTCTTCATATGCTTGGTCTTTGTTTCTCATCACCTTCCTTGAAAAGTCATCCATGAAGGAGATAAAATACCTAGCCCCTCCTAATGAGCACACCTGTGCAGGCCCCCACAGATCTGAATGTATGTAGTTTAGAATATCTTGAGTTTTATGTCTACCCACATCAAACTTAAGTGTACGGTGTTTTTCATATATACATAACTCGCAAAACTCAAGTGAACTCTCTTTAATTTTGCCTAACAGCCCCTGTTTCTTTAACTTAATCAAACCCCTTTGACTTAGATGTCCTAGTCTCTTGTGCCATGTCATCAAGTTGCTAGTTTTTGAAGAATAGGCAAATTCTACTTCTCCTACAACAGCAGCACCCTTCAACACATACATCTCATTCTTTTTAATTCCTTTCATAACAACTAATGAACCTCTAGTTATCTTAAGAACCCCAGCCCTAAATTAAATTCACAGCCAGCCTCAACTAGTGTACGTAAAGAAATTAGATTTGATTTTAGTTCAGGAACATACCTGACATGTTGGAGAGTTCTGCTTGTTCCATCTTATAGCTTTAATCTCACATTGCTTATTCGTTGCACACTACAGGCTGTATCATTTCCTAGTAGGACTTTGCCTCCTGTTATGGCTTCAAATGAATGAAAAATAGATCTATCAGGGACATATAGAAGCTGCATCCCGAGTTCAGTATCCAATCTGCTTCTGGTTTGTCATCTGAGGATATCAACAAGAAGCTATCCCTATAATCTTCTTGTGAAGCCACAGCAACTTCAGCTCCCTTGTTTACAACCCTTTCTGCTTTCTTTTGTTTCCTCTCTGGACAATCTCTCTGAAAATGTCCTTCTTTGTGTCATTGAAAGCATTTTAGCTTCTTTCCCCTTGATTTTATCTTTCATCTGTCTTCCATTTGCCATTCCTTCTCTCGGATCTTCCTCTAGCCATCAATCCTTCTGCAGTTCTTGTTTCCTTCTCATCTATCTTTCTTGTTAATTCTTTTGAGTTAAGTGATGCCTTAACATCATCTATTGACAATGATGTTCTTCCATATAGCAATGTGTCCATAAAATTTTCATAAGATTTTGGTAAAGAAGTCAGAACAATGAGGGCCTGATCTTCATCTGTAATCTTGAAATCTATGGTTTCAAGATCTAAGATCAACTTGTTGAACTCATCAAGGTGTTCCTTCACTGATCCACCCTCATCCAAGTGAAAAGCATAAAGCTTCTTCTTGATGTATAATTTGTTGGCAATGGACTTTGTTATATATCTTGCTTCCAACTTGGACCAAATACCAAGTGCTGTTGATTCTTTAGAAACCTCTCTGAGAACTCCATCACCCAATGAAAACACCACGACACTGTGAGCCTTGCTGATTATATCTTTCTTCTCCACATCAGTTAATGTTGCTGTCATTTGCTCCTCCTTCAATAGAGCTTCCTCTAAGCCTTCATGCCGTGAACTTCTCAATGGAAAATTTTGAAGTTGATACCATACCTTTTGATTTTAAGAAGCTCTGATACCACTTGTTGCTACTGGGAACTCAACCTGAGAAACCAAAGCTATGGAACTCAATCTTTCTTCTGCAACTCTCCAAGAACAGAAAACAATACTTGCAACTCACATTGAAAGAATTCAAGAATCAAAGAAAAACAAAGAATTAATGAATGAAAGAATAAAACCGAAAAAAAAAACCTCAAGAACTCTAGAATTCAGAGGAAAACTCATCAAGGAATTTTATTTCACCAAGAGAAAGCTTACATCCACCGTCTGTCTTTTTCCAGACCCCTGTACATGTATTTATACACTAAGAATCAGTCCCCTTAGTTTACATTACAGCCAGACCATTTTAACAAACTTCTATAACTAACTTGCTCCAATCCTGTAACTAACTCCAGCTCCACCAACTTGCAGCAGCAGTTAGTTTCCAGATTCTAGCTCCAGCTTTGATCCAGCTTCAACAAGCTTTCCTCCTCAAGCTGCTGCTCTTTCTCTTCCCTTTTTAAATTGTTCTAATGCATTTTGAATCATACATCCACAAAAAACAATAGGTTTTCTGGATCTGCCCTAGGTTCATCAAGAATGTATGGAACGAGATTTTCGTCCTTTTTTAAAATTTCACGGAAATTGAGAGAGAGATTTGAAAGTACTGGAAAAAGTGAGGAACAAAACTGAAAATGGAGATGCAATAGGGTTTTAAAAATGGATAGCTGGCCGGATGAGAAGTTTAGGGTTAAAATATAAATGCAGCATGAACACAGACCTGTGCCTCAATATTGTGTTGGATTTTTTAGAGTCGTATCTGTAAGTTGTATAGGAATTTTCAGAGCAATCTTGAGAAGATTGTCTGCCATATTGTGTAGGATAATAGGAGAGAAAAAATTTTGTTACCAGGATCTGCAATAATTCTGCAACTAATAGAAATGATATGTCAAGTAAACTTGCTTAAGTTCGTAATGACTGTGCAGTAGGTTTTTGTTAATCTGTAAAGTAGTTAAAGATGTTAACGCCAATTTTTTTTTTGGTATCCAAGTAGAGTGCTGAGATCTTCTAGAGTTGTCTACAATCTTCATTTTACAAGTAAAAATCGATTCTTCTTTGTAGTTTTGTAATTAGATCCGACAATTAATAAAATAAAAGTTCACAAATTTTCAGTCTAACTACCGAACAGACATTTTACTAAATCTTTGATATTCTCTTTTGGTATCAGAGCCAAAGCAACTGCAAATATTTCTTTTAGAAACATTACATCAAATACAAACTGTTCTTTTGTTGTTCGAGTAAAGCTTGGATCTATTAACTATCCGATGAGGAACTCACAAATTCTTCCTACAATTTACGGTTTGAATAAAGCTTGGAGCTATTAACTATCTGATGAGGAAGTCACAAATTCTTCCTACAATTTACGGTTACGAATGTAATGAATTTGTTACTAGAGATCAGATTTGTCCTAGTTAGAGAATTGAGAAAAGAAGACTTAATGTATCAAGAGCGATGATTGTACATGATTATATAAGGCTTGTTTATAAAACCATGACTCAAATTAAATAGGAAAGTAATAAATTAAATAGGTGTAGCGAATGCAATCAATGAAGTTCAGAAGTGTATCCGTCGAGAGTTCTATATTGATGACAACTATTATATGCAATATTATTTTATTAACTAATTTATTTTTTAAGTATAATAATAATTATTATTTTAATTAATTAATTAAAATCTTTGTGAATATTTTTAAAATATAATAGAATTAAAATATAGATTTGGTGAATGTATTTAACCTCTGTATGTTATTTTTTACTTTTTTTAAGAAAAAAATTCTTTACAAACAAAAAAGAACAGATTTGTTCCAAGAAATCCAACCCCCAAATGGTCATATTATAATGTCTAGGTACATGGGCCACTCTAGCATTATTTTCACTCTCCATAATTCAAATATGTTACTGAGTAATTGCAATATGGTACAAACTCTTAACTTTTTGACATAATTTTTAAATTCTTTTGTTATCATTTTAATGTTTTTGGTTATAATTTATAACTTTTGTATTACAAATTTTAATTTTATGTTATAATTTTTCATTTATAGAATTATAAAAAAAATTCGGAAATATAATTAAAGTGCTGAAATTATAAATGAAAATTAAAGAGCATGGTAAACGCATCATAGTTCTGCCCTTTATTATTTTGAGCAAAATTAACCAAAGAAATGTTGTTATCAACAAAGGAGCATATTGATGACAACACTAATTTTTTATAATAGTAAAAAGTATATTATTAATTATTTATAATTTTGTTGGGGTATTTTATCAAGACCCGGTCCGCAGGTCCAGGCCCACTTCCATGCCCTAATCCAGGCCTATTGAATGTACGTATTACTCCCAAAGGGGACCCCTTAATACGACGTCATCCTAAGAAACCGATTGCATCACAGGGGAGACGGCTAAACCGTCTCGGGTACTCTGTCTGAGGTGGATAGTCAGGAGGTCTCCGTGGCATTCGTGATCAATTCCCACTCGGGTCTGGGACCTGCAACAGCAAGCCTCTTAGGCTCAGGGAGTCGGACCAATACATTTATACAGAGCAGTAAGGACTCACGGGCATTCGGGATTTACAAGTCTTCATCGCATTATCTTCTGGCGACATCGAGACTACGACCTGCTGTATAAAGGCCTCTCGAAAATCAGGGGATTTCATTCCCGGGAGAGCTGGAAGCTTTAGTCAGAAGGACCTGCACTCGGGGCCTCGGGGATGATGTGATAAGGAACAGTATCACGATTTCCCATGCCCTCTGACTTTTGTCGCAAGTTGCCCTTTGCACACCAACCACGCAGCAACACGTGTCCAAAGGTACAAACTCCTAGGTTTTTCCAATATACAACATCTAAAAATCGAGAAAGAGATTTTTCACAGACTTTGGGTGGGAATTTTACAGATACTTTGCTAAAGAATAAAAAAGGTTTTTTGACACACACTCACTCTCATTTTAATGAACTGAAGTTTCTCATATTCTTGGCTCACGTGCACACCTTTCTCATAGCACACTAAGCAAAACCCTCTCTAACTTAAGTATCGGAGGGTTTTCATCGGGAAACCGGCTTTATCCCTGAGGTGTTCTGTGTTTTGCAGTCTCAAAGCTCAGGATCGAGAAGCGAAGACCTGCTGCTGCTCGGAGTTGAGAACAAAGCCGACTTCTTGCATTAACATTTGGCGCCGTCTGTGGGAAACGAACGAAAAGCCAGCCAGCAAAATATTTTTAATGGAAATGACCAACGTCAGAGGTTATTTAATCAGGAGGCACGCATTTGAACGTCGCAACACAGAGGGAGACTCTTTGGAAGTCACGGCTATTCCAGGGGGGGTTGATAGTGCCTTGCATGGAATCCCGAAGCACAAGAGCCCCCGTTCAAATGCTGCTAAGGTCCATGCACATGGAGTGAGCCAGGCAAGGGAAACAGAAGAAATGACCCGATTGTTGCAGCTGCTTTAAGACAGTGAATGGCGGCATACAGAGAAGGACCGACAGTTACAAGCATTGGCCAAAGAAGTGTCAGAAATGAGAAAGATAGTACAGGCCAATACATAGGATGCGAGGATACCGGATGAGATGGTGGAAAGCAGTTTCTCTCGACTAGAAGCCATGGCGAGGGATGAGGAAGGAGCTGGGAGGCAACCCCGGACCAAGAGGTATACAGCAGTGGAAAAAGGGAAAAACAAGGTTGTAGAGGAGCCCCATTCGGGCGGAGTGGGGGCTAAAGATACATGCATGCATCCTGTGACCCGGGAAAGGCACCATCCCAGAGTCCAAATGCAGTCTAGGAGATATCTGATGACTCCAGCCCACTTCCAAAAGACATGAGGATACTATTAGAGCAGAGGAGGAGAAGGGAACGTGAGACACTTGGGCGAGGAAACCCATGTCACGAGGAGGAACGAAGGACTGGCAACAAGGATAGGGATGTGGTGTCCTTGGTGCGAAAGGTGATGGAGGAGATGAATAGAGAGAAAACGGGCCCTCGAGGTGAACTGGCTGCACCTGTTCCAATGATCGGCCCTTATGTGAGGTCACCCTTCGCATCAAAACTGTTGGGCTAAGCTCTACCCCAAAAGTTCAAAATACCTCATATTGCCCTATTTTCTGGGAAGACAGACCCATCATTGCACATGGATTTTTTTCATGAGATGATGCTCGTCCAGGGTCTGAGCGAAGAACAGATATGTCGCCTATTCCCCCTGACCCTGGAGGGGCAAACTAGAAAGTGGTTCATGGGTTTAACCCCCGGGAGCATTCGGAGTTTTGGCTAGCTGTACGAGGTGTTCACCATAGAGTTCTGAGGTGCGGTCTTCAGTACCAAGACCCCGAGTTCTTTGTTGCTACTTAAACCGGGGAATGGTGAAAGCTTCAGGAGCTTCGCTAAGAGGTACTATGAGGAGGTACTCGAACTGGGGACTTACCACCACCCACTGGCCCTAGAGGGGTTGAGACAGGGGCTCATAATAGATAGGGCCTGGTATGATATTTGTAAGTCCTCTGTGTGCACTTACGAGACGGCTCGGAGAAAGGTACTCGACGAGATAGAAGTCGAGAATCAGGTGATGCTCAAGATGAAAAAGCAGAAGCCTGCAAGGGCTCCCTTGAGAGACGACTATCGGTTTAGGAGACCCGATAACAAGAAGTGGGGAAGTGATAGAAAAAGGTTTCCTTAAGTTAATCGGGGAAGGGACCGAGCCCCCGAGTATTACCGAGGGGACAGGAGAAGAGAGGAGCAGTATCCCCGGGAACAAAGATCGCCTCGAAGGGACAATTCAAAGCAAGTCGCCCAGATAGATAGATCCAGGCGAGCGAAACAGGGGGAAGCGAAGAAGAAGTTTACTCCCCTGAATGCTCCCCTTTCACAAATTTTGGAGAAGGTGAGGAAACGAAAGACTTTGTTACAGGATCCCCGCCCGATTAAGCAGAGGCTCCCTGGAGAGGCGGGAAACAAATTCTATGAGTTCCACCAACATATGGGACACTCGACGGAACGATGCCACGAGCTACAGAACCAGATTGAAGTCTTGGTCAGAAATAATTACTTGACCGAGTTTATAGCTCGTGAAGATGAAAGACCCCAAGAACTGAGGCGAGCCCCAGGGAATGATGATGCAATGGTGATCATCGGTGATCCCACACTGGCTAGAAACTTAAATAATTCCAAGAAGAATTACGCTCGATATTCTATCCCGAGCGCAAACATGGAGCCTCATATCCTAAATGTGCAGGCGAAGAAAAAGCAGAAGATAGCCTCGGTGCCCATCTTGTTTACGGATGAGGATGAAAATGGGGTCGATTATCCTCACAATGATGCTTTAGTTGTTACAATGACAGTGGGTACTTCCCTAGTCAGGAGAATATTGATTGATACAGGAAGCTCCACTAACATCATCTTTAAGGAGACGCTGGATTCCTTGACCATAGAAGACCTGAGGTTAAGGCCAGCAGAGATCGTACTGCACGGGTTTGAAGAGTCATGCGTGTATCCGCTAGGGACCGTGTAGTTACCAATTATAATGGGCGATAAGGCCTACCAAAAGGTCACCATGGTAGAACTCCATGTGGTGAACCTAAAAATGCCCTACTCCATGATTTTTGGGAGATCGTTTCTCCGATCTATGAAGGCAGTAGAAAGCGTCCACTACTTGAAACTGAAGTTTAGGACTGGAGAGGGAATCGAGATTATGAGAGAAAACCAGAGGGAAGCCCGATCCTACTTCGTTACTGTCTCGTGGAGCTCATATTGCATTCATAAGCGCCTTTTGGAGAGCGAAACCGAGGGGTGCGAATAAGGTAGTCGACAGGAGGAGCTCACAAGAGAACCAAATGAAGAGGGTAACTTGTTCAGGGAATCATCATCACCCAAGCCAGTCGAAGAGATGGAGTCGGTCATCCTAGATGAAGAGCGACTCGAGAGATCGATGAGGATCGAGTCTCGCTTAGTCCCCGAGCACAGAGCATCGCTCGTTCGGGTACTCAGGAGGAACGCAGATGTGTTCACCTAGTCGCACGATGATATGCTAGGATCAGTACTCGAGTTATAGCTCACAGATTGATGGTGAACCCGAAGTTCAAACCTGTGACACAAAAGAGGCAGACGTTCAATTTGAAGAGGAGAGAGGCTATTAAGACTGAAGTAGACAAGTTTTTGAAAGCGGGGTTTATCCGAGAGGTTCAGCACCCCGAATGGATTGCAAATATTTTAATAGTGAAGAAGGCTAACAGGAAATGAAAGATGTGTGTAGACTTCACCGACCTGAACAAAGCTTACCCAAAGGATAGCTTTCCTCTTTCGAAGATTGATCAATTAGTAGATGCCACGGCTGGTCATGGGCTCCTCAATTTTATGGATGCCTTCTCGGGGTACAACTTGATCAAGATGCATGAACCCGACCAAGATAAAACTATATTTGTTACTGACCAAGAGCTATACTGTTATAAGGTTATGCCTTTTGGGTTAAAGAATGCAGGGGACACATTCCAGAGGTTGGTTAACAAAGTCTTCGAGCAATTAATAGGGTCCACCATGGAGGTGTACGTGAACGACATGATTACGAAGTCTGTGCAGACTTCAGACCATGCTAAACATTTAAAAGAGACTTCTTACCTGAGGAGGTATAACATGAAGTTGAATCCCGACAAATGCTCATTTGAGGTCGGAGCAGGGAAGTTTTTTGAGTACATGGTCAGTGAAAGAGGCATCAAAGCCAACCCACAAAAGGTCCAGGCCATCCTAGATCTAAGGCCCCCAACTACGATGAAGGAGTTACAAAGTTTGATCGGAGATTAGCAGCCTTGAGTAGATTTGTGTCGAAGGCCACAGATAAATATTTCCTTTTCTTTCACATGATGAGGAAGGGGAAGAGGTTAAAATGGGATGAAAGCTGTAATCAGAGCTTCCGAGAGCTGAAAGAGTACTTGGCACACGTTCCCCATCTTGTGAGCCCCGAGATAGGGGACATTTTACAGTTGTATTTGTCGGTTGACGAACACTTCGTCAACTCTGTCCTTATAAAAGCAGACGTGGAGAAGGTGAAAATGCCCGTGTACTGCACTAGCAAGTCATTATTAGATACCGAGACAAGGTATACTCCACACGAGAAGTTTGCCCTTTCACTCGTCGTCGTTGCCAAGAAGTTGCGCCCTTACTTTCAAGCTCACTCTGTAATCGTGATGACGGATCAACCCCTGAGGTAAATTCTTCACAAGCCTGATTTATCAGGGAGGCTAGTGAAGTGGTCTGTTGAACTTAGTGAATATGACATTGACTACAAGCCTCGAAGGGCCATTAAGGGGCAAACACTGGCAGATTTTATGGAAAAACTTACGATCTCGGATCAGATGGTCATATTGTAGGTCTCGGACATTAACAGTAATCAAGATAAGAGTGGCAGTCCTGACCCTCGGACCACAGGGGGGAACCTGGTAGATGTATGTAGACGGGGTATTAAACATTCAGGGGGGAGGAGCAGGAATAATTCTGAGAAGGCCAAGCAAAGAAGAAGTCATGTACTCCCTGCGATTTGATTTCAAAGTGACCAACAATGAGATCGAGTACGAGGTGTTGATTAACGGGATAAAACTGGCTAAGGCTTTGGTAGGCTAGAATCTGATTGTATACAATGATTCTCAGTTGATCATCAGTCAATTAAATGGACAATTCTAAGCTCGAAAAGACAATATGCAAGCCTACATAATTCACGTCAGGAAATTGATAGAGGCCTTTCAGAGCGTCACTGTTAAGCAACTTTCCCGAGAAGAAAATTCCAAGGTTGATTCTCTGACGAAATTGGCCTCAGTGTTCAATAGAAAATCTCCAGCTATAGTACCGATCGAGCTTCTGACGCACAGGAGTATAAACCTTAAAAAAGATCTTGTCGCTACTCTATAGGAGACCCCCGACCCGACGTGGATGAGGGAGCTAAAGTCTTACATTCAGTGTGGAGAACTCCCGAGTAACAGAAATGAAGTCAGGAAGATAAAGAGTCGAGCAGCCAAGTACGCTATTGATCTCAATTAAATTATGTACCCAAGTATAGGTAGTCTTGTTATAGTATAGTCCGGTGAGTCCAAGTGTCGTATC
>JAVXUL010005578.1:0-12671 GCA_035590515.1 Trichilia minutiflora | reverse complement strand
AATGTTTTGTCTAACAGTATAATTTGTACAATAGAAGCTCAGAGATTAATGAGGAAAGGGTGACAAGGGTATTTGGCACATATTATTGATAACTCTGTTTCTGAATATTCTGTTGAGCAAGTTCCTGTGGTGAGGGAGTTCCGGATGTCTTTCCCGATGAGTTGCCAGGAATGCCCCCATTGCAAGAGTTCGATTTCAGTGTTGACTTGGTGACATGCACTACGTCAATTTCAATGCCTCCTTATCGTATGGCATCAGCTGAACTTAAGGAATTAAAGGTGCAGCTACATGATTTAGTAAACAAGGGTTTCATCAGGCCGAGTATGTCGCCTTGGGGTTTTCTGGTGTTGTTTGTCAGGAAGAAGGATGGAACCCTACGGTTGTATATTGATTATCGACAGTTAAATCGAATCGCTATCCAGAATAAGTATCCATTGCCCAGGATCAATGATCTATTCGACCAGTTGCAAGGGCAAGTGTATTTTCGAAGATTGATATGAGATCTGGATATTATCAATTGCGGATTAAGGATAGTGATGTGGCCAAGACAACTTTTTGGACTCGATATGGTCATTATGAGTTTCTCGTAATGCCGTTTGGTTTAACTAATACCCCAGCTGCATTCATGGATCTCATAAACCGGGTATTCCATCCTTATCTTGATAAATTTGTGATCGTCTTTATCAATGATATTCTGGTGTACTCGAGGACCAAGAAAGAACATGCTCAGCATCTGCGGATCATGCTACAGATGTTGAGAGAGAGAAGGTTATATGCGAAATTCTCGAAGTGTGAGTTTTGGCTTCGGGAAGTGACATTCTTGGGGCGTGTGGTCTCGAAAGAAGGAATTTTTGTAGATCCTCGAAAAGTGAAAGCTATAGTTCAGTGAGAGAGGCCGAAAACTGTGACAAAGGTTAGAAGCTTCCTGGGATTGGCAGGCTACTACAGGAAGTTTGTTGAGAATTTTTCCCTGATAGTGACCCCACTGACGTGATTAACGAGGAAAGATGTCAGATTTGAATGGGATGAGAAATGTGAGCAGAGTTTTCAGGAATTGAAGAGTCGTCTAACCTCAACTTCAGTGCTGACATTGCCTATCCCCGGTGAAGGATATGTAGTCTTTAGTGATGCCTACAGACAAGGATTGGGGTGCGTACTAATGCAGAATAGGAAGGTAATTGCCTATGCGTCCAGGCAGCTTAAAAAGCACGAGGAAAATTATCCAACCCATGACTTGGAGTTGGCGGCAGTAGTTTTTGCTCTAAAGATCTGGAGACATTACTTATATGGAGAGAGGTGTCAGCTCTTCACAGACCATCAGAGTTTGAAATACTTGCTCACTCAGAAGGAATTGAATCTAAGGCAGAGAAGATGGCTTGAGTTGATTAAGGATTACGACTTGGTGATAGATTATCACCCAGGTAAAGCCAATGTGGTGGCTGACGCTTTGAGCAGGAAATCTTCAGTGACAGTGGCATATGTTAGGTCAGCATACCTTCCATTGTTACTAGAATTGAAGAGCCTACGCATGATGTTAGAGTGCAATCAAGATGGCTCGGTGTTAGCCAATTTTATTATAAGACCGACTCTACGGGATCAGATAAAAGAAAGACAGATGTAAGATCCAGAATTTGTGAAAGTTTGTCAAAACATTATGGATGGTAACGTGGGGGATTTCTATATCTTTCAGGATGGGGTTTTAACCTTAAGAGGTAGGATATGTGTACCCTCAGATGATGAATTAAGAAAGGCCATCCTGAAAGAAGCTCATTGTTCAACTTTTGCAATGCATCCGGGTAGCACAAAAATATACATAACCCTTAAAGAGAATTATTGGTGGTCGGGAATGAAGAAAGCAATCAGTGAATTCGTTGCCAGGTGTATAATCTGTCAGCAAGTTAAAGTTGAACACTAAAAACCAGCAGAAACACTTCAGCCGTTATCCATACCAGAATGAAAGTG
Organism: Trichilia minutiflora; assembly: GCA_035590515.1. Lineage (NCBI taxonomy): Eukaryota > Viridiplantae > Streptophyta > Magnoliopsida > Sapindales > Meliaceae > Trichilia > Trichilia minutiflora. The sequence goes on along the minus strand of JAVXUL010005578.1, from coordinate 10,709 downwards.
GGAGCATATCACCATGGACTTTGTGGTAGGACTGTCGCGTACTCAAGCTGGATATTATTCAATATGGGTGGTTGTGGATTGGTTGACCAAGTCTGCACACTTTTTACCCATCAGAACTAAGTATCCAATCGATAAGCTAGCAAGATTATATATGGCAGAGATTGTAAAGTTGCATGGTGTACTTGAGACAATTATGTCAGATTGAGATCCCCGTTTTACATCTTGATTGTGGTCCAGTCTTCAGAAAACTATGGGTACAAGGTTGACTTACAGCTCAGCTTTTCACCCTCAGACTGATGGCCAATCAGAAAGAACTATCCAGATATTAGAAGATATGTTGAGGGCGTGTGTATTAGAGTTTCAAGGAAGTTGGGATCATATATGTTACATAGATTTAATTTTATTTTATTTTGTTCACTCACTGAGTATACTCCTGTATACTCACCCCCCTCACCTCTCAGTTTCAGGGAAACGTCAGGACAAAATTAGGTGGTGGTGATCACTTCAAAACTGAAGGCTCAGGTATAGCCAGGTTGACTTACTTGGTAGATACCGTAGTCCACTGGCGCTCGTTTTGCTTTTCTTTTGTTGTTGAACTTTTATGAACGATAACAGATTTGTAGTAAATATTTGAATTTCATTTTGAGTTGGGATTGATTCCCACAGACGTTATTTGAGCATGTGTTTTTATCGATTTATGAGTATACATATACATTTGAAGTGGTTGTGGTTTGATTTTATAAAATATGAAGTTTGGGTATTAAGCGAATTTGATATTGAAAGTGTTTTGAAAACAGGTTTTGTGAATGCCTTACAGGACTTCATGATGTATTCTGTATGATTGGATACGTCTTAGAGGTCTGTGGCGGTTGTCACAAGCGAGACCCACGGGTAGGGGTGTGACAGAAACAAAGTAGGGAAGAAAGTTGAGAAAGTGTGAAAATGACAGCAGAAGAGGCGGGTATTTATAGGAGGGTAAGAGCGATCCTGGTCGTTGATTTAAAGGGCCAAGGAACCACCATGTATCCAGCCCATAAATGCCTCTCTCGGCTCAAGAAGCGGATGTGTCTCCCCCCAGTGGGATCGTGACACGTGGCTAGTCCCTGCCTAAGCATTTGAAATTTTGCATCTTCCCGAGGCGTCATCAAAGCGGTGATAATTAGGGATAACTGATGACAGGTAGAGGTGACGTCTGATGGGCTGCTGGGTAATGATGGCGCAGACGGAGACCTAGGGGCAACACGTTGTCAGTTATAACGGCTCCGTCAAAGATCTGCAGTGACCAGGAAACTGTTAAACATGCCAATTGTCTCAGTAACAACACATAAGCAATCCCTGATCACCTAAGAAAGCCGAATCCCCTGGGACAAATCGCCTCAGTCATGAATTTCTGGCATGAGCTCTACAAATCTCACACCAGAAACTGGGGGACTGAATGTTTAGGAAGAAATATGGAGCGAAACGTGGCACCCCATTTAACCGGTTATGTGGCCAGGGATCGTCCTAAGAAGGCCATGTCACAGGACCCAAATGGTCCTAGTAATCCTTGACCCCGGTTGTCAGATGGAGTACCCCGCCTAGGTATTTAAGAACCAGAAATAAGGGAACCTCTGCCACGAGTACCAGGGACCGCCTCAGGGAATTCAAAGCTTGGGGATTCCACAGCTCAGATATCCAGCGACTCAAGGCTCTCCCTTCTCAGGAATCACGTGGCTTAGGAACCACACAGCTTAGGGGTCTTCCGCCTCAGGAAGTCATCAAGCATGTGCCCCTTATATCCAAAAATGGGAATGATCGCTGACAGCTAGCATACTCCCAAGGTAACCATCCCTATAAAGGTACCAGTCCCATCTACTGGCTTTCTTTAAATGATATGACGGTGTCAGGCCTGCCATATTCACAGTTGTCAGCAAATATTTATGAAAAACAGCTGCACACTGTCCCATGACAGCAGTCCCATTATTCCCATTCTCCTATGCCAAGTCATTGTTCAGAGGGCACTATAAAAAGAGGACTTCTTCCTATAGCAAGGGACCTTTTTTTACCTGATTCTAATTTTCAACTTCTTCTTCAACAACCATTTCATCTCGCATTTAGGGAGAGAGAATCACCAATGCTAGTCCTTTATCACTGTTGGTATTTTCTACACGCTTTCTCCCTTTTTCAAGCCATTTTTGATCTCATCTCTTTTTGTCTGTCGGAAATACCTTTTCTTCCTTCATATTTTTTGACTTAGGCATCGAAATTTTCCTGTCGAAAATCCCTTTCAGCGTCATTCCGAAGGTGTTATTTTTCTTGCAGACTTAAGAGGTAAAGTTCTACTGGAAACAGCCATGATTTTAGCCATCCTTCGGTGGAAAGGTCGCCACTCGACAGTAGCTGCATCGCTCTCACACCTCACCAGCTAAGTCATTCCACGTTGGCTGCGGGAGGGTCCACGGACAATTCTTGTGCCAACATAAAGAAATAGTTCTTTATTTATATATATATATATATGTTTCTTCCTTTATTAATTCATACTATATAATAAAATATGTATATAAATTATCCAGATAATTTATTTAATAGTTAAATAAAATTATCTAATTCCTTCTCTACAAAAGTGGTATTGATTGAGTATCAATATCATATAGTACGCATACTGAATGTCTCCTATGAATATCATAAGATAGTATTTGTGAGCATAATAATGAGATTCATGTTACAAAGATATTAGTATAGATTTATACAAAGACATGCATGTCACAATGTATGCATATAATAAATGATTTATCAAAAGATTGTACTAGTGTGTGTTGTGATCCTTTGACTTGAGACATTAAAGTTAAATCTTGTATAAATATGCATTGTTTATATAGTGTACAAGTATAGGACTAATAACATCTTAAATAATAAAATCGATTTAATTATGTATTATTCATATAAGGATTCGAATGATAATCGAGACAGAATCTGTTGACTCGTTTAATGAGATTAAGTATTTTTGCTGAACCTATCCAAGTTTGAGTTCTTGAACGAATATCAATAAATATTTGAAATTAAGTTTCTGATTATAGCTAAATAAATATCACATGAAGATTTCATGGAGGTAAGTTCATGACATATTGATCGACAATTTATAAAATATCAAATTTAGGGTTTTAACATTACATGAATCCTAATTTAATTAGGATTAGACAACAAAAGAATATAACCTATATAATTCGTGCAATCAAATAAGTTTTGATAAAGAATTACTTTATTTTAGATTAGGAACTATGACATATTGGTAAATACCAATCATATGTATTGAGTTCTGAAATATTCGAAGATAATTCACTGTTAACTCACTTAGAACCTTTATGATTTTATCAATATTCTTAAATCTTAGGAAGTTATATGAGAGAGAGAAAATTATTTATAGTAGAGTAACATCTTTGAAAATGATTTAAATGATCGAAATGCATATATATGTATATATAAATGTGTTTGTTTTTTCGTGTGTGTGTGTATATATATATCTTTAAAAAGTTAAAGAATTATGATAATTATGTATATATATGATTTATGGTAATTTATTTATATTTAATTGTTATTTTGATAATTATCAAAGGACCAAATGGTAATTGTAATAATTTGATTTTTGAAATAATTGATTAATTAATTTAAATAAATTATTTATATTTAATTATTAATGATTCAAGTGTTAATCATGGCATGATTTCATCGGTCCAAATATACATTATTTTGCCATTAAATGATTAGTTCCTATGTATTCATTTTAGATGGATACAAAATGATAATTATCACGAGAAATATAAAAGGAAAATTGAACAAAAATTCTTCTTCTTCCAAAGATAACATTTTGGCCAATATAAGAAAGGAAAGAGAGATTATAATTTTTCAAGTTTATTAGGATTTTTAAAGGTATGGGTTGAAGAGGTTGCATGTGTTTGCAACTTAATTTTATCAAATCTTCACTTTGACAATGTCAAAAATTTAAAACCCTAACTTCTTATACATATATGATAATATATGTGTTAGAAATTTAAATTATGCATGTTTTAGATAATAGAATCCTGCAAGTATGTTGTTGATTACATAGTTTTTATTTGTGATGCAGGTAAATCATATCAAATGCAAACAACATTGTTCTTTGAGTTACCCAACAAGTAAAGGCTATGCTCAATAATCGTTATCAACGGATTCCAATTAATTTATCTAAATTTAAGGTTGTTCAATTGATGAAAATAGAATGTTTCTATTGTAGTTTTTTATTCCTCGACTTTTTATTGTTTGGCATCCCCTGGTTTGAAGATGATTTAAAAAATAAAAAAAAAAATTTAAATGATTTCAGTTGTTCTTTATGACTAAAACACCCTTGTATTCAGTAATGAAAATTGATGATTTTGTTGTTTTTGGCAAAATGTTGTTTCAAGAACGAATTGAAATTGACTGAATTTAACGGCAGCCATGATTTGTTGTTTAGGGCAAAATGCTTGTCTCTAAATCTTGACAAAAAGAAAAGAGAATAATAGTGTACCAAGCGTTTCATTCATATCGGGCGCCTATATGGGATTTCTCATGAGCCCATTTAACTACAATAATGGCTTCAGGCAAAAAAAACCAAATACACAGTATATTGGAAAGTTGGGAAAGAAAGTCCATTTTCAAAGTTCAAACAAAAAGCTATTGAATGATGTTATACTACACATTCACACTAGTTAAGTTTTCAAAATTAACGGAAAGCAAATTCCTTCTCACAGACTTAATTATTTTCAGAACTCTCCAACCATATATTAGTGCATATCAAAGCCGACTTCATATCATCATCCAAGTCATCACGACTGTTGATACTTTTAATTGCAATTTCCCATGAAGAATTGGTAAAAACAGACAGGGAAATAGGTACCGCCAAGAAATCACGTGCCATCCTTGCTAGTGTTGGATATCTTAAAGCGTTTGAATGCCACCAATTTAGTATGTCAAAATCTTGGACGCGACGAATTTTAGGGTCATCCAAATAAATTTTAAGTTCAGCAGTTTCTGAAGTAGCGATCGGCATCCCCAATTCATCTAACATTACTTTGCTGGAGGCGTTTAAATATTCCCTGTAAACATTGGTCACACCATTAACAATTTCGGTAATATGCCCATCAGCACCATCACCATAAATTTTTCTATACCATCTTTCAATGATATCCATCTTAAATCTTGGGTCAAGAAATACTGCAATTGCTAAAACCAACTTATAATTGCTCCAATAGTTGTTGAAGCTTGCTACTGCAGATGATGCCATTTCGTGAACCTGATGATTGTCATTTGTTTCCCATAGAAGCAATTTCGAATAGACATCACAAATCTTTGCAAAAAAAGCATTTGCAGTATGGTATTTGGTCGTTGTTAGACTGTAGGCAGCATCATCTACCTCTTTCAGAAACGGATAGATAGCTTCTGCATCATCCCATTCCTCCTTTGTTAAGTTTACCGGCTTGAATTCAAAATCTATCTGCTCTAGCTCATAAAATGCTGCTTTAAACCCAACAGCCGCCTCAAGGTCTCGTAGGTCACAATGTAGAGGTAACATAGAACTGGATCGATAAATCACTTTCTCACCCTTGGACTTAGCATTTTCTACAGCAGTTTGAAACTGATGCTCCTTTGATGTCTGGTGGATGTAAGCAAAACACTTACGTATCCTGCCAGTAAACCTGTTGGTTCCTATCCTGATAAAACATTTGAGAAAGCTTTCTATACATGAAGCTGAAAATAAGTGTCCGCGAAAAGGAAGTGAACCTTGTTTAGTAAGCCAGCTGCTTATCTCTTCCATAAATTCCTCTGCAGTAAATTTCTCTTCCTTTGTATTAATATCCTTAACTACAACACAGCCTATATTCTTATCAACATTCAAATCTAGCAGTGATTTTTTAAAATTTTCAGCCAACCTTTTGTTTTCATAGTGGAAACCAATAACCATTTGCTTCAGCGCCCAATGGTCGTTAATAAAATGGAGTACCAACAAAAGGCCGCCTTCAACCCACTGGGCTGTTAAACTAAAACGACTTGACAGCGTCATCAAATATTTGCAAAGTTTTTCTTTCTCTTTGTCGTAAACATGGAGAATGTCAAGCTTTATGAAGTTCATTCTCGAAAATCCAAACTTAATAATTGCCCGTACCACACCCAATTGATTCAGTTCTCGATGAATCACAAATTTATCCTGGTGAGCAACAGCCTGTTTATAATCCCAGACTTCTGATCTCAATTTTCTTCGTTTACTGCAGGATGAGCTCTCCACATTTGGGCTTGCACTGGTATCATCTAGAGTAGGTTCAGGACAAGAACTTTGTACACTAATTTGAGGGATTTCCTGTCAACATACAAACTGATGTCATCAGGTGAGAACAAGAAACAAATATTGATGATGAATTCTGGTATAGAATATCCAAAGGATGCAGAATGGTGATAGAGTCAGACTTGAGTTACATAAAGGAGATTCGATGCATGAAAAAAGTGATTGGTGTTCTCTTGTGAATTTTGGAGAAATTGAGACAAATTGTGAGAATTTTGCTTAGACCAATAAAACGAATCCTAGAAAATCCCATAAACTCAAGTTCATATAACTGGATTGAAAAATAAACCAAAACTAACATATATTTTATCAAAATAAATGAAAAACCTTCAGAAATATTAGAACAACCCAGATGTTTAAACGTAAAGGAAGAGTTACCAGTTCATGTAGTGGAACTGCATCTAATCGTCCATTGATGGGGGAATACACAGGAGATTCTCCTGAAAGCTGAAATCCGGGATTTGGGCTAGACATCAGCAACAGCAATATCGACTCCTGAAACCTGATTTCAGAGTTAAAAATACTTTACAGCCTACTACAACAACGACAACCCAAAAAAAAAAGAAAAAAGAAACCATCATACAGCTCAAAAATTCATTATAAAGCAACAAGTTCATTCTGCTTCTGTTAGTCAAACATAAGAAAACAAATAAATTAGAAAAAGATCGAGCTACTTTAAAATACCTACCGGAGAAATCAAATTGGCATGAACCCTATACTCTTTTATGTTTATTTATAGTGTTTCTTGAATCGGAGTCCTGGACGGACAAGACTCCTAGACAAAATAAAAAGATAAAAAAGTAAAGTGAATTGATTAAAATCCGATACCCTCCTCAAGATTTCGCAATTTTCCGTTCTATGTTCACGCGTTTTTGAGCCCATCAAAGACAGGGACCCTTACAGCTTTACCAACAGCGTGTGTGTGTTTTTTTTCGGTCAATGAATTGATGTTGATTTGCTAAATCGGGCTAGGCCCAATTCTTTGATGATCAAAAGAAGTCGTTTCTTCAGCCCACTCATTAAAGGCCGGGACTCTTACAGCTTACTAACATCATAATTTTTTTTTTTTAAGTCAACGAGTTGATGTTGATTTGCTAAATTGGGTTAGGCTCAATTCTTTGATAATCAAGAGAAGTCGTTCCTTTTTTTGGATTTTCGATCCCACTCGTTGCTTATATCATTTCATCTCTGTCCCTGATGAACATCATAATTACAAGGCCACGAACGCCAGGCCACCAATCGGATATCCGATAGTGTTGCTAAATTAGATTCTTCAAATCAATAATACAAAACCCTGCAAATCCAAACATGGATTTCTATGTACGAAAAATCTTCAGTCTAGAGTTAATAAAATCTAAACGTAAACACGCAAATTCTTTTTTCTCTCATTGTTATGAACGAGTACTGCAGCAGGAGTAGTAAATTACAAGTATACTTATATCATAATGAAACACAAATGAACAATAATGAACAAAGTGCTTAAGAAATTAAAGCAAAAGCATATACTTTTTAGAAAAAATAATTTTCTGTTTGACATGGATTACAATCTGTGGCAGGTGACAAATCTAAGCTTCAGTCGAAGTGGGATGGATTGTGATGGTGAGGACGAATTAAGTAGCAGGAAGAAGGATTACAACTTTCTCGAATACTTGGCATGTAATTGTAAACTTTTGTCCAACAAATTTTGCAACAAAGAGGGAAATAAAAACTAATAAGATAACAAAGGACAGAAATGGAAGGAAACAGGGATTTGGGATTTGTGTTTTTGCAGACAGAAACAAAATTTTCAGAGCTTATGTAAAGCAAAATGCCATGACTACATTTTGCCACTGAAACAGAAACTGATTTTGGTTTAGTTGTTCAACATTTGGATCAATAAGCAAATATATTAATAGATATATATTATAAATAAAGTATTAATTTTGATTATTTATGAATTCATTTCGTTTTATAAAATTTAAGAAAATCTTTTGATATATATAAAACTTTATATTTGACATATAAAAGTTATATGTAGGAGGATAAAATATAAAAAATATAAATAAAAAATAAGTTTATAACTTATATCTAAAATTTTAAATATTTAAATTAGAAGTTATAAATATAATTCATCTTCATTAAGAATGATATAGTCTTATCCGGAATGTAAAATATGATTACATTAGAATGATTGTATTTTTATATAATAAGATTATATAAGTATCAGATAAAATTAAATATTCTAATAATTTTCGTTGAAGAAAGAAAATTTAATTTTATCATAAATTATGATTATATATAAATGATCTTAATCCATTATTAGTAGTAGACTCATATTTATTGATAATTATTCTTTAATTTGTTCGACAAAGTTTTGTACAAAATTAAATTTCATAAGCCTTATATTTTAAAAATAATTTAGATAAATAACTGAGAATGCTAAGTTAACTTATGGAATCTATATCTTCTTATATAGAAAGTTAGGGAAATAATTCTCTTATAATGTTAGTTTGAGGATTTGAATAATTAAGAGTGCTTTATTTATGAAATGTTCATGAATCAATTATAAATCTATAAAATATTGAATAGTTGACAAATTTCATTTAAATCTCATCTTATTAAATTACATAATAGTCTCATAAATATAATTATTTTGAATATTAAATCAATTAAGTTTAAAATATGATTTTGGATATAACCCATCAATCACCAAAAGTTGGCAAATAACGCTTAAGCCCCATAAAGTTATTTAATTTTAAAAAGTTTAAAAAATAAGTAAATTTAATAATTTTATTTAAGACTTGAATTTAAAAACCCAATTTTAGAAAGTCTAAATAATTAATAATTTTATAATCAAATTGGAGAAGATAAGAATAATTAATAATTTTATAATCAAATTGGAGAAGCTAAGAAACAATATTCAAGCTCAAGATATATGTAATTTTTTTTTATATTCTGGGATTATAAATTTATAAATACCCAAATTAGCAATCCTATCAATTTTCTTTCTTTCTTTCTTTCTTTATAAATGTCATAAATTATTTATGAGCATGCATTCAAATGGCATATAAAATAGAAAGTCTTAATCATGCATTATAACATGCCATGCATATATTACACACATATATTAAATGTTAATTATCTGTAATTTAATTGAAGTTATATTTTTTAAAAGTTTATTTTTATAATTTAGATGTAAGTAGTAGTTTTGATAAATTAATAATGGAATAAACATAAGATATTTATAAAATAAATATCATATCTAATAATGAGTGGGAGAGGGAGATGAGATCTCCCATGATCTCTGTCATTGATTAATACTGTGAGACTTAAATGAAGCTCAGAGATGCTTTGATTTCATCCTCCCTATGAAAAGTATTCATTTAAGTCAATATCAAAATTCATATTACCTTGGTACACTAAAATAATTTTAATTGAAGAAGTATATATCTAAGAAAAGTTCTGTCAAAAAGGCTAATTTACGTAAGGAGGCTGGGGTTTAAGTCGAACCATTTGTGACCGCTCTAATATTTTTTGGGAGCTTTCCTGGTGCATTATTCATGAAGATTACTAAAACATTTTATTAAAAAGTTCAATATAATATTAGGTACCACATTTTAAGAATAATGATTTCTTAAGATATATGATTCATAAAATATATTTCAATATTGACTTACCCCATGACAGTAATTTGGGGAAAAATTTTAAGAATGTAAATGATAGGTTACACAAATAAAAATATAATTAAATGCGTTAATTATATTTTGATCAAATAAATAGGTGATAAATAAATGATGAAATATGAGATATTTATCACATTTATTAATTTGGATGGTCCCTATTTAATAAAGTATTATGACCTACCCTATGGTAGCATAATATTTTTATTAAATCATCGAGATAATAGTAATATATGATTTTATCATTTGCAATATGCATCGTGTTTACTATACCAAAGCATACTTGTGAATTTTATGCATGAGTATATGAATATTAAATACTTTATTATTATGAATTTCAGTACAATGTCTAATCCTATAATTGCTATATTAGCAGTGAAAATTTGATTGGAGAAAACTTTATTAAGTGAAAAAGTAACACGAACATAGTTTTTATTTGTAAGAATTATAAGTTTGTTCTCATAGAGGAATATCCTGAGGAACCTACAGCAAATGCAAGTAAGACTGTGCGTGATGCATATAAACGCTGGATCCTGGCTAATAATAAAGCTATATGCTATTTATTAATCAGTATGTCAGACGTGCTAAGGACCAAATTGTTAGTGTGTATGCCCTAGAAACCATTCGTGTTGTCGATTTCAAGGCTTTTGATCTTGTATAAACTCAATATTTATGAATAAAAGAAATTGTTCTTTATTTACATACATTAGCTGCTTCCT
>JAVXUL010005548.1:0-12676 GCA_035590515.1 Trichilia minutiflora | reverse complement strand
AGAGAGTTAATCATACTTTAAGTGTAAAATGATAAATTTAACTCTTAATATACATACACTTTTATGTACTCATCACATTGATTATATATAGAGGATATCCAATTATTAGAAGTAAACTATATCACTCTAATCAAATAAAAGATATTAGGATACAATCAAAGTGAGGTGGCATGCAGAATTGTGATCAATAGTAAAAGAACACATATAATAATAAAAAGATATCATTGGATGAAAAGATACAATGGTTTAATTGAACAATTGTGTCTAATTACATTGTTAAAATAACTTTTATTCATTTGCTTATAAATAAGTAGTTTAAGATAATGGAGAATCCATAGAAAAAGTATGAAAAGCATGTAATAAAAGGTTTAATATTATAAAAAGAGAAATTAAACATAATTTGATAAATTTTTTAAAATACATTTTGTTTAGAGTGTTTGAATATCTCTACGTATAATCATTAGTCTCACAACAACGATATTTACAATCTCCAACAAAAAAATAATTTAATTAATTTATAATTTTATTAAAACAATGATAACTTATACAGTTTTATTTTGTTTTTAAAATTAAATAAAAGACACAAATTACTTACATTTTTTTTTTGGAAATACGGAAACTCTGACCTCCAGCCAACGTCCCGAGAGACTCTGTCAGGGGGATGTAAGTCCTCGATTGTCCTTGACCAACGTCACTGGGATAGGGCCCAGGTCCTTAATCAACAAGCATTCGACTCAGCCCCACTGACTGACGATACTAAACGATCGAATAAAATTGGGACTGTATCAGATTTTTATATTTGGATACACTCCCAGTGATTCGAACCTAAAACCAACACGAATGCTCCCAGGATGGAATCACCAAGCTACACCCAACAGGTGCTTAAGTTACTTACATATTAAATAATAAAATAACTCAACAATTACAAATATACTGAGTATATTGTTATTAAATACGTGGTTATCATTTTTCTTGGAGTTTTATAAATTAATGTTTTCTTATTTATTTTTTAAATTTATTTTTTGTGTTTTTATTTTTAATTAAATTCATGTGATAATCTAACTATATGTGCTTGGTCATGAAGACGGATCCCATATAAAACACTCAGTGTGCCATGTATCAATTATCACCTACCATGGCGTATGATGAAAATGAATTTATAATTTTAATATTTTATCAATTTAATAAATTATATTTTAGGAACTTTGACCATTATATTTTAGTTGGTGATTCAGATCCAACAACAATTTCGGTGTACATTTGCTTTATAAACATGGGTAATAATACACATTAGTTTGTACAAAAAATTCATGTCTCTACTGTTATTTATTGCAAATCTATTATCATATTTTTAAATATAACAAATATATAATTAGGGAGGGCAATGGGTCAAATATGGTATGGATACTGCAAAACTAAATCCATATCCATTACAAATTACTAATATCAAACCCATATCAAGCCCATAATCGATTAGACATCTCCTTATACAACCCATTTTAATGGATATTTATTAATTACCAAATTTATGCAGATATCCATGGGTTTATAATGAATATTTTACTTGCACCTAAAGAAATTGTATTTTCACTTAAAGTTAAGTAAATAAAAATACATATAAAATTTTTTATTTAAAAATATATGGTTGTATACACATCAAACTAATAACATATATAATATTACCGTATTCACTATAAAAATGGATATATAATAAAAATCACAAACCATATTAATCTTTATTTTAATTTTTAATTATTAATTATTATTTAATATTAATTGAATCTTTATTTAAAATTATCTAATATATCTTTATTTTATTCTTTAATTTATAAATTATTTAAACGTAATTAACTTGTGTAATAATATAATTTACCATAATTTTTAATTGATTTTAAATTATTTAAAAAATAATTTAAATTATTTTAAATTATTGATTTCAAGTAAGGCATGCTGCTCGAAATCATGAATTTCATGCAGAAAAAAGGTATTTTTGTTAAATCAAAAAAAAAAATTGACAGTCAATTTTAAAAAAGGTTTTTAAATATCATCATTTTTATAAAATTTTCTAATATAAAAAAATATTAATATAATAAAAAATATGTAAAAGTAACAATAATTTTTTTTAATAAAAATATCCGTCATAAATATTCATGTATTTAGATATTATGTCATAAATATTTATAGATATTATATCAAAATCCGATCGAAACCCATTATCAATATCTATTCCTAATACCAAATCGCCCCAAACCCATTATAAAATTACCAAAACCCATTCCGTTAAGCTGGATATGAACGGATATCTATGTTAGCGGGTCAAATCACTTCTCCTATACACAACAATCTTCTTAAATAAATTCAATGGTTGTCAATTTTCAATAGGATCACTGCGGAAGAATATTAAGCTATAAGACACTAGAGAAAGCAGTAAGCATATCTCCGCACTCAAGCCAGAGCAGTCATGCTTTAAACAGGAAACGCATTAGAGATCATACAGCTGAGGAAAATGTCAGAAATAACCATCAATTTTATCTCATAGCATGCAACAAAAAATGTTGTACCCTATGTTCATCAAAATTTCCAAAACTGGGTTCAATATCTCCATCAAGTGCTTGCATCTTCCATCAAGGCCGCATGACTAGATCTTTTAGTTTTCTAATATGAATCGCATAAAGCATAAACCTCTCTTGGGTTTTGAAAGAAAATATTTTGTAACAAGTATTGAATTCTTTCAAGTTTACGAACCAGGTAAAGCTGTACCCATGTCTCAAGGCTTGAGAGCAATGGCTAGACCCAACTTGGGTGTGCCATTAACTGCTTTTGAGTCGAACTCTGCTGAAACAGTTACCAGTGACTTGGGTCGCCATTCTCGCTGGCATAGCATTGCAACTCTTCCAGTATCAGAGAATCGTGTTTTTACCACTGTTAATGGATCTACAACATGAGCACTTCCAATGGTGAATCTGTTTTGATAGGTAGAAAATCTGTGAGTCATTTCAGCAGCAACTGAAGTGAATGGATCCACAGCATGAATGTATGATGCCTTAATAGCTTGTCCTTTGTCTTCCCTAAATAGACAAAATTGTATTCCCAATTTTAGAGGCAGATAGTTATATAACATAAGATTTCAAAAGAAAAAAAAAACGCGAAAAATCAAACAGCTAATTATTCGTATGAGCCATTCATAAATATGCTTGTCCACAAGTAAATCAAGTCATTTGGTCAAACTTTGAAATTATCACGATGCAAACTAGTATGTTTCTGTTGTTGAATCTCTTATAATAATTCGAGTCACAACCGAGCACTGGTTCAGATATAAACTGATTTTAAGTGCCTATTAAAGTGATTATAATAATTTGAGTCACAACCGAGGGTTTCTTGCATATAGCATTCAAATAAGAAAATGCTGCCTTCAACAACTCTTAGTGGGTTAGTTTGGGATTGTTGTAGCTTATAAAATAATCTCTCTCTATTGTGTTTAAGAAATAATCAACAGGAAAGAAAAGTATTTGGGTGTTTGGTGAGCTGTGTTGTTCAAAGTGTTTTGTCAGTTTTTTTAAAGCAGAATACAAGTATTTGATACATTTTCCTATTAATTATCTTGATGGTTTATTTTACAAGCTATTTCTAAAAGAAACCTTCGCCTACTTTTTTCCATAAAGAGCTAAACTATGAAACAAGCACCTTTAACAATTTTTACCAAACAATATTTTGGTTCAAAATTATAAAATAAGTTGCTTGTAATTTCTCAACTACAATCCTAAATAGGATTAAATCTTGTTAAACAAGTAATAGACAGCCACTTCATCATGCAGCAAACGTTTTGTGTAATTGAACTCCCTGGGTTTAAAATAAAGAACTGAAAGAATAAACAAATAACGTCAAAGTTGTTGCTGACATCAAAGTTCTACTGTTATGACAACCATCTTTTTGTTAACAACATTCTTTCTCCTATGAACTCTTTTATTTTCAACATTGAAAATTAAAAGACTACAATACGTGAGACCTCTAAGCACCACAGATTGTAACTGAGCTAAGTTTAATGATAATAACTTGACCACATTGTACTACCGTGGAAACTTGAAATCTAAAAATCATGAAATAGCAGGAAGGATACAGTACCCAGCAATTGCTGACAACCGAATGTAAATTTGATATCCAAACAGACACCTCAATCTACAGGTAAAGAAAGTTCAAATTCCATCTTCTTTTTTACAAGGAACAGTTTGAATTACTGTTGGATGCAGTGTGATTGTAACCATGTATGATCGTAAACACTAGTACAGCACTGGCAAGTTGCAACATCTTGCAGCTTGTTTCATTTTGCAATCATGAAGACATCGAAAGTCTATGTCAGAGAATAGTCTAGTTCCTTACTACCTAGGTCTCAATTATTCTACATAAAAGAACACTATATTGAAACAATAACACATTTTCACAGAGAGATTTCACAGATACTTACAGTACAAGGGCAGCAGAGAAATCAGGCTTGTTTAAACCAATCCCAGCATTGTACTTAGTGAATGAAGCAGAAGCTGTATCAAATCCAACTTCCCCACCCATAACAAGATGTTTGCTTCCAATTGTCGCAGATAACTCCAAAAGAGGGGATGGATTAAGGCCAATACTAGAATCGATGACTGCATGATGATGAAGGTACTGCACATCCAACTGAGGCATGTGCAAAATAAAATAGTCAAATATTTATTTCAGCGTTCTCCATACCACAATCACAACAATTACTTCCAAGATAACATTTTTTTCCAATTTTCCAGCCATCGAAAAAAATACACACAAGGAAAGTTTTAAGCAGAAATGTTAACTAATTTTCTAACAGTCACAAACTTATTTTCAGGGGAAAAAAACTTTAAACCTTGTGCACAAATAATTAGTTAATTTAAACCACACAATACCAAAACACTGGTAGTCAAAACAACACACAACAGATATGTTAAACTTCCACCGGACATTTTCACATTCATTAACAAAATTTTTCAGTGAGTGGCTTACACTCCATGTTTAATGCCGACTGGGCCAAAATGGAAGAAGAGATGTTGATGCAAAATCATAATAGTAGTAATAGGATAGGGTGTAACTAGAACAACAGAAGTTGGCAGGACAGAAATTTTAGGTACAAAGGGTAAATTAGGCCCAAGATATGCTGAAGGGTAAAACTTTTAGGCTATAATGTGCAATCGCACCTATGCAAATCTTGTGAGTGGAACTTTACAGAAAATTGTCCTTGAGCGGACCACTGCTCAAGTCCAACTAAAGAAGCATCAAAATCCGATCAAATTTGATACACTGATATTTCCCCCTGCCTTCCTCTAGCTTGCCCCTTCTACTTTCCAAGCAGATTGTAGTAATGAATCAACTTTGTAGTTTTGAATGAAAAGCACAAAATAGATCTTTCATAAAAAAAATTTTTAAAAAATTGATGTGAAAACATAAAATTTTAGTCTAGCTGATTTTTCATCATGCTCTGTCCTATATTAATCTTCATATTTTTAATTCTACACTCTAATGGTTAAAATTACAAGTATGACCATCAGGGCATAGGACAGAAGGCATTATTTTTGTGGTTACTACCCATTTATAGAAACTACACAAGTCTGAGTTGTCAAGATATCAATGTTATTTGGCATTAAGGTAAAATATACCATGGTGTCCCCAGGAAAGATGTATAAAACTACACACACAGCATTCCATGTAGCTATAGACAAAATGGCACTATCTTTTCGGTAACACTAGGATGAAATCACTGACCTTGCCAGACTTGTGATCTGGTATTCTGAAGCTCAATGCAACTTTTGTACTTGGCAAGATATCAACCACAGTTACTTTTGTAGATACCTACAGAAAGGTAGATTTGAAGAAAAAGTTAAAGCCATAGACTATATAGAAGAGCTATTACATTGTATCACTAATAACAATATGCATCACATCCTGATCGTAAGTCATCATAGTTCTAACAGCAAGACCTTCTCTTACGTTAGAATAAGTATCAACTTTAACATCCACAGTAGTATTTCCACTCTTGTACACACCATTTATGTCACCAATGAAAATTCCATCCTTCTTCACACCTGCAGCTGTAAGTCCCTGCAAAACAATTGAAACTAAAATTAGATGGAATCTACAAAAATAACAAGAGCATGAAGGCTTATTATGAGAACGACACGTGTAGTTATACATTACTGTCCTAGAACCACCTTGGTATGCCTTGATACTATAATGTAAATATACACCCTCAGTATTAGACACAAATTAGTCATTGATTGGAAATGAGTTCTTTGCAACTATTCTTTTCTATTATCTTCTTCTTCTTCTCCTTCTTTATAATTGATTGCTATTTCTGATTATTTTCCTCCATCTTCTGCTACATGTCAATCTCCAGGATGAATGCTTCAGACCGAAGGGCGAATGCAAAGATTTCAGTTAAGTTAGAAAGGAATCGGGAACACAACCGGGCAAACATAAATACATGAATGTATATAAATAACTACTAGCTTTTTAGCTCAGATAGGAAGAAGAAAGAAACCGGAGCTACAATCACTTGCTCTATTAAAATCCATTAAGGTTTCTTACACTATAGATTCTCTAATCATAGGCCACGATCACTCCCTAGATACAGAAATAGTAATTAAAAACTAGAACTACTTTTGTCTTCTCATATGCTCCAACACGAAATCAGATAATACTTTGGTCAAACAGGTAATTTGATTGTAGAAATACATGGTGTAAAATGTAAAAGTCGAAGCAGAAAATACCAGTCCAGTAGTGTCCGGCAGTGACAAGGTAAACTTGTGGTCGAAGTTGTAATCTTTGTTTAAGAGGTCTGCATTTGATAATCAAATGTAAGTAAAAAGGCATATGATCAACAAAAGTAAGTAAACAGCTACAAATTTTGGACCTACTACATATCACATAACAAAAAAAGAAAAGACTTGAGCGGGAAATGAGTTGTAAATCACAATCATGCATTGTTCCACTTAATGTTACTCAAATGATATAGATCATCTCTACAAAAAGTTGGGGAAACTAAATGCATTATTCTACCCTCGTACAATTTTATAGGAAGAGATTCTTCAACTGGCACAATTTTCAAAATAATTCAGTTTCCTTTTAAGCAAACACGTAACTCATTATTTGCATTTAGTATACAATAAGCATGACAATAAATATAAGTCCTTTTTCATTTATCAATCTGCATACTAGCTAAACACCCACCAATTGTTCATGTATTTCTTTCATAAAAGCTAAAGAAACCGCATTGATACTCCGACCATTTGTACCGTTGATATCCTCCCTCATTTCCAAGTGCACAGTTCACAGATGTTTGCAGCTATGACACAAAATTATATGTGAAAATGCCACGAGAAGTGAAGTGCGACATTAATTAAAGACCAGCCACCGTTTATTTTTCTGGTATTTCTAAATCCCATCCAAAGACCCTAATCTATCAAACAATTACAGCCGTTAAACCTAAAAGTCAACAGTTATTAATATTCAAAGCCATCCCAAAAATTCAAAATGTTACCACAAAAAAGCCAACGCTAAACAGGCCTAAAAAATAGTTGAACTCCCCAAAATCTTGCAACTTGAACAGCAAAATGAAGATTTATGGCCTAGCAACTAAGTTCTCAAAAACATGTCAAACAACATTAATCAGAACGAACATATCTAAGTAAAAAGTAATTACCTTTAGCTTTCCTTCCAATATCAGAAAACAGTGCCGGATTGCTGCCCATCTCCTCCACTCAGAACGAAATACTGCACACTGTGAAACCAAAATTACCGGAACAATACAAACTTTAAAATAGTATTCTAATAATAAGTTCCGATTTCGATTAGCAGATGCTTTCATTAACGTTCAGAAGCTAATCAATGGCAAGAGAAGACTTACAATGAAGATAAGCGGCTGTTCGGACCGCTTCAGGGGAGGGCAAATTTAAAGATAGAGAAGGAAACGAATATGAACAGGTGAATAGTTGAATTGACGGTTCTGACCTGGAATCGATGATCTGCACTGCTGGCTTTAGTTGGCAATAGTAGGGATCTAGGGTTAGCATTTGGTCCACGTTGATTTATTATTTCTATTTCTCTCTCTCTCCCCGTTTTTTAAATTCTGAATTGTCATAAATCACCTACATATTAGGAAATTACGATTCAATACGTACTTAGTATTTACTGTATTATATTTTTCATATTATTATTGTCGTAATAAATAATCCTGACAAATATAAATGTATACGTCAATAATAAATATTAATTATAAAATAAAATAAATATTATAAAATCATTTAAATTAATGCACGTTTATATAAATAAAAATAGGAGAAAGACAAATGTCTCCCTCTAAAGTAAAATAATGCCACACCTCCCTATAGGATGTGTGACTTTATTTTATTTTATAGGAAAAATTTGAAATTTCCCCAAATAAAAATCATTTACAGTATAATTTGACGATAATAAATTAAATTTAAAATATATAATTTATGTGCATATTTTAAGAATTTAATTTAAAAATTAGTTAAATAAAATCTGTAGCAAAACTTAAATACTTTGATTTATCAAAATATATATATATATATACACACAATATTGTAATAACTATAAATGGAGTGTAAATTCTAATAGACTCTAATGCCCTTCTTTTGTTTATGCGTAGTATAATGGGTTAGGATCATCCATTTCATTGATTTATCTGTATCTGTTTATAATAAAGTTTTTACTGAAAATTAAGTTATGCATTATGAATTACCTAACTTATGAATATTTTGTATCATTTTTTGTAGTCACAAATAAAATATAATTAAAAAATTGTTTTTATTATAGAATAAATGCATTTAGGTTATGATTACATTCTTTATTTTTAACCATGTCTAACAGTATTTGTTATTTCTCAATAAATATAATGTAAAAAAAAAAGCAATACATATTTCAGGATGGTAGATAACAAAACAAAATGAAAATAGGGGTAAGAGAGCTTTAGAAAAAAATAATGGTTCAATTCCATGTTATTTGAAGATAAGGTGACCACCCGATCGGGTGAGTGGTGTGGTAAGAACATGAATTTGTGGCAGGTAGGTTTAGAGTTTGAATTACACCAATTGCATGATTGACGCGTTAAGGTGAAGGTATCAGATTTTATCTGATCGTTTGATACCTATCGATCTAGGTGAGCTGTTAGTGCCTTCAGGCTTAGGGCTTGAGTCCCGTCCACGTGATACTATCCAAGGACAGTAGAGGGTTTGGGTCTCGATGGTGAAATCCTGCGATAAAATTTTGCGATAGTTGGCTCGCAGTTGGCTCGGTATAAATAAAAAAAAAAAGAAGAAGAAGAAGAAGAAGAAGATATTAAGGTGGAATTACAATAAGGAGCTAAATGAATTCATGAATAGTCTTAGTTCTATTAAAAATATTAGTGTAAGGGAGAATCTGATTATAACATTCTTTATTAAAGTGATAGTGATAATTTGAGTTTGAAGTAATCTTCATAATTTAGTTGGTTTTAAGGATATTCATAATTTTATTGCGGATGACTTTTTTTTTTTAATATAAAGATAGTATTAACGACAATTATTCCATACATATATTTTGATATTGAAAATCACGTTATAAGATATAATATATAAATATAAGTTTATATAGGAAAAAATTGTCGTAAGGACTAATATGCCCTCAACTTATGTCGTAAAAGCCTCAGAGTTATAGCAAAATTTAATCTAACCTAGAATTAATTTATTATCAGTTGATGTTTTATGCTATAAAATGGAGTGATTTTTTATTTGGGCTTAAGCCTTAATTTTATGGGCTGGATGTCTATTTGTTAAGAGTTTGAATTTTGAGGTTTGGTTTAAGAAATCAAAGGGATAATCTAAAAGTAAAATAGAGATGCCTTGAATAT
The DNA here is from genome assembly GCA_035590515.1 of Trichilia minutiflora. Classification (NCBI taxonomy): domain Eukaryota; kingdom Viridiplantae; phylum Streptophyta; class Magnoliopsida; order Sapindales; family Meliaceae; genus Trichilia; species Trichilia minutiflora. The sequence goes on along the minus strand of JAVXUL010005548.1, from coordinate 2,766 downwards.
TTTGGGATTTTTTTTAATATCCTCTCAACAAGAAAATAAATGAAAAATATTAATTTATTTAATCTTTTAAAACTATATCAATCAATCCCCAAAATTCGATTGAGTTTTTGTATTACAACAAATTCTACTTCAAAAGAATAAACCAAAAAATTGTATAAGCTCACTCATTACAACCTAAGGTATATGATATAACTTAGATGGCTTCAAATTGACAGTAACATTAAAATACTTCAATGTCTCAATCCACTTCTCTTGATTCTTCAACAAATGTACAGCAACCGTGTCCGGCCACATCTCATGTGTACATCTTGTCGGAGGTACCGGAAAATTATACATAGACCACTTAGCATTGTACCGGTTTTTTGCCCGGTGACCCTCACGGAGCCAATCGCCAAAAATCTTATCTTCCGGACCTTCTAAATTATTTTTTGGTATATCAGAAACCCTAATCCACTCAACAATATCCCAAGAAATCAAATATCCCATGCCTGACATATAATGCACAAATGGGTCCATACTAGGGCATGGAATCACATACCCATAATACAAATCTTCTCTCGGCAACAAAAGCAATGAATCCACTAAATTTTGCAGCCGAAAATATGTGTCGTCGTCGGCTTTCATCACATAATGGTAAGGAGGATTTGGCCATTCAGAGGTGTTGAAAATTTCAGGTAGGCTTGAAAAATAAGAGTAAGTCTTACCCTTGTTCATATTTTCTCTGCAGTTGAGAATTATTATATCATTATACCGCATTATCTCTAGTGCTACGAGTACCTTTTGGTCTTCTTTGGTTAGATTGCAAAACACAAACTTCAAGTCGATTTTTGCGCCGACCGGAGACTGTGTGCCGTATATCATACGTAGAAAATGTCGGCGATGATACTGATCGGGGAGAGTCAAGATTCCTAAGAGAATCCGGATATCTTCCGACGACGACGAAGGAGAAGAAGAATTGTTTGCCTGAACATCATCATTCAGTGAAGAATCATCAGATAAACGGAAAGAAGGAATAAATAAAGCACAACGACTGAATTTGAGGAAGCTGTCGAATCTAACCTCGTTTATGGAAGCTAAAACGCAGAGGAATAAGATGAATGAGATGGAAGAGATGATGAAACGTCTTTTGTCTAGCCTTGAGGATTTCATTGTTGTAATAGAAATTAAGCTGGGGTTTATTGAAATGTTAAAAGATATAAATAAATTTAGGTTTCTCAAAAAAAAAAAAAAAAATTAGGAATTTTTTTAAAATTTCTTGAAATGAACGCATTAGTTTCATGAAATTGAGACTACCGTATTTGACTTTTACTTCCTTAAGGAAGGTGATGGTGGAAAAAGCATGAGTGTATGGGAGAAAGCATGAACTGAATGGATTGAACATTTTAAGTAAAAATTATGGAAGTTAAAGTGTAAATTAAACAAAAATAATATAGAAAGTTAATAATTAATTATTTTATTTTTGGGTTTGTATTCAAAAAAATATTATATGAATTTCAGTCAATACTTGCTCTTTTACTCTTAACGTTAGCCAAAGAAAATAAATAGAAAGGCAGAAATTTTTTTATAACGTTTATGATCCGTATAATAATGAGGATTTTTGTCATTTTCCAGAGATGCTGCCTTGATTTCCCGAACTTAGGTCTAATAGCTTGCATTTTTATATAATTTCCAAATCATATGTGAAAAAGAAAATGGTTGCAGAAATGGTGGAATAGTGCACGTTAACAATGCCTGCCATATATTTATATATATTTATACTCTAATAGTCTTTGATTGGAATTTGGCGAAATTATAATATTATCTCGATCAACTTTCTAGTTTATTAGGTATTTTTGCATGAACATGAACATGGTATGCTTCAAGGAATCAAGAGTCAAGACTTTAATTGCTTCTCACCATACTTGAATAGAACGCAAACCCAATTTGACCCCCGTAAAAAGTGCTTTTAAACCATCCACAGCAACTTGATTTATAGGGATCCAAGAAAGCATCATTAATTTAAAATAAAAATGATCAATTACATAAATGAATGTATAATAGTTTTTAATAGATTTTTTATTTTTAAATTCCAATTATAAAAAAATATTTCGACCATGTATAACACTGCCTATTAATAAAACAAAAAATTGAAACATATCCTGAGATGTGAGCAACATTCATTCTATAAATTATTTTTATATATCTCAACAGATTTCATTAATTAAGCCTACTTAACTAGTAAATGATTTTAGTTATATATTAACAAAGATTTCCAATTATTCTACTTTAACTTTGGACGAAAATGATAAAAATGTTATTATTCATCCTTGCGTCTATACTTTGACGTTTGTAATTGTAGAATACAAAAGCTATAATTTTAAAATTATAATATTTTAATTATCAAAAATAGCAATGTAGATCGAGCCAATTAGCTAAAGAAATTTGTTTGTTTCTCTTATATGGGTGTGAGGTAATAAGTAATTAATTGCTCCATATGATCTGCTGGTTCTATGTTTCTTCATTTAAGGGACAATTGCTTCCACCAAAGGTCAATAATTGCCAAAGAGTTGTGGGGTTTTCGAGAAATTAAAGTCGTTTTCAACGTTTCACAGGAAAATAAATACTGTTAGAATATTTGGATGCATTGATAATAATGTATTCTTTCCAAAAATATTTTGTCGTTTGTCAATAAATAAAATTTTAAAATAAGATTAATGCGTACATAAGAAACGAAAATGAGAATGTCAGTGGAGTCAATAATTTTTTTTTTCAACGTTTCAGTCTTTG
>JAVXUL010005538.1:0-12676 GCA_035590515.1 Trichilia minutiflora | reverse complement strand
GCCCTTCACCCACTTAAGAAGGATTTGTATTGGGTTACTCTTGACCCGGGAAAACAAAGACTGTAGTTATCCTCGTGCGTGTGTGGAATCACCCGAGAAGAGTAGATGTAGACAGATTGTCGAACCACTATAAAAATCCTGTGTTCATTTAATTTTTAGTTTGCATAGCATCTCATTCATTCTTCATATAAACTACATTTTATTTTATTTTATTTTAAGTTCAAATTTTTAACTTATCCAATTCACCCCCCTCTTGGATTGCGCCAACTGGGACTTCAGAGTCTATTCCCAATCAACTACTATACTAGGAGAAAGTAACGGAGGTACTCAGAGGCATGGCCCTATTCCTTCCTGTCCGTCACAAATATAATCACCTGACATGAGGGAGCTTAAGGTATTTCCCAATGAGAGTCCATTCTCGATCAACCACTACACTAGAAGAAAGTAACATAGGTACTTAGGTGCACAACTTTGCTCTTTCCCGTCTGTTATGCATACAATGCCTGACGTGAGGTTAGGGCTTCGATATTATAATAGAAATGAAAACTCAGAGAGATGCAGAGTAACAATAGTAATTTATTTTTATTCCAAACAATATGATAGTTATAAATATCTATTTTGACAAATGTTTACAAACTTGGTCACCCGGAGGAGAAGACTTGCTTTAGGGATAATACATTTTTAGCATCTTTGTATTCCAAGCTTTCTTTATAATACTACCATCTGGCCTAGACAATTTATACGTTCCTAGTCTCACTGACCGAACCATTTGGTAAAAGCCTTTCCAATTAGCACTCAGAGATCCTTAAGCAAACACCCAGGTGTTAAGAGTAATTCTTTTGAGCACTAAATGCCCTTTCCTAAAGAGTCGAGGCTTGACCCTTTTATTATAGGCTTAAGACACCTTCTATTGATACGCGACCATCCTTATCAAGGCATGATGTCTCATCTCTTCATGTAATTTGAGCTCAAGGCACATAACTTACTAGTTCTTTTCCTCGTTAAAGTGAAGAGTAGAAAAGGTAGGTATATCCATCTTGATGAAAATCACTACCTCAAACCCAGAAGCTAACAAATGCAAGATCTCTTCTATAACGATCTTGGCCGTTATTTGGTATGCCCACAAGATTTTTGAAAGTTTATCTACCCAAGCTCTTTTCATTCCCCTAACTTCTTTTTCAAGAATTTCTTGATTGTTTTTTTAGTGGCTTCAACTTATCCGTTCACTTTGGGATGGGTAGGATATTATTGTATATCCTAGAAATCATTTATGTCATTGGTTTTTGGGATTATTATTATTTCAATAATAATAATAAAAGAAATAATTCTTTATTCACAAATGTAGGATGCTTTCTTTATTAAATAATGTTAAATAATAAAGTACATGTGCGAATAGTCTAGATAATTGTTAATTATTAACTAGAATTATCAAACTCGTTTCCTACATAAGTGATTTTGATTGGATATCAATATCATATAGTAGGCATACTAAATGCCACCTAAAGATATCATGGACTGATATACGTAAGTTAACAATATGAGTATTGTCATAAGGGTATTAGTATGGATTTATAGTTTGTGAACTATTTATCGAACATGATCAATCAATGATAAATCACATGATATATACGTAGTCAATGATTTATTACTAGATTGTACTAGTGTGCAATGTAGTATTTTGACCTAAGATGTCTGGAATCGAACTCTATATGAATGGGTATATTTTATATGGTGTATAAATGCAGGACTAATCATGCCTTGTATAAGAAGCCAGTTTGGGACAATCAAGATGGGATCTGTTGACTCGTACAATAAGATTGTTAGTACCCATTGACTCTATCCTAGTTGGAGTTCGTAAAGGAATGTCGATAAATGTCTGAAATAAAGTTTCTGGCTAGAGCTAAATAATAATTATATGAAGGAGTTCATGTTGGCGTGTTTAGGACATATTAATTGATAATTCGTAAAAGATCAAATTTAGGGTGTTGACATATCATGAGCCCTAATTTGATTAAGATATGATAATAGAGGGATGTTACCCACATGTTATATACAATCATAGTAAGGTTTGATGAAGAATAATTTCATTGTGAATTAGAGACTATAGCGTATTGCTAGATGCCAACCATAGTCGTTAAATTATGAAATATTCAAAAATCATTCACGGCTAATTCACTATGAATCTTCATGACCACAACGATATCCTTATGTATTTAGAAGCTGTTCTGGAAAGAGAAATTATTTAGAACAAAGGCTAGCACCTTTCAGAATAATATAAGGGTCAAATAATATATATAAAGATATATATTGTTTATAATTCTTTAAAAAGTTAAAGAATCAATGACAAAATAAGTATATTTGTAACTTATGGGAAGTTAATATACTTGGTTGTCATTTTGATAATTATTTAAGGATTAAATGATAAATATTACCATCGATTTATGAAATTATTAAATCAAATTAATTAATTATTAATTAATTTGAATTAATTATTTATTTTCTTAATGGTTAGGAAAATAAATAAGTCACTAATGGCAATTTGGTAACTTGGCTATAAGTGACGGAAAAGTCATTTTTTTTTAATTATTAAAGATAATGTTAACTTTTTCATTTAATTTTAAATGAAAAATAGCCCTTTATTTGGTACCATATGATTGGTCCAAATGTGCCAATTTTGATTGGCTATAAGAAGATAATTATCAACTTTTATAAAATAAAAAAAGAAGAAGAGAGAGATAACTTCTTCTTCCTCCAGTGAAGGAAAAGGTTCGGCCACCATGAAAATGGAAGGAAAGCTTGTTTTCTCAAATTTTCAAGAAGAAAATTGCTTATTCATGCTTCTTATATGCTTGGATGGTGTAGATTCAAAAGGTTATATGTTTTTATAGCTTGCTTCATCATATTCAAGCTTGAAGATAGCTTTATCTTCTAGAGAGAGAAGAGACTAAAATTAGAACTTAAAGACGCTTTGATCAAGAGGATTTAATCCACCATCTAGTATCTAATCATGGATCCAAAAACATCAATAAAAGGCCGGTGTGTGGATATGCATGGAGGTGACAAAAGACAGATTGGTTTTCTAAATAACAAGGGAAGAGGTATGAGAATCCTCTTCTGTTTACATACACATATGTATAAGTTTTAAACTTGTTAAAATTTTTTTTAAAGTTTTCATAGAATTAACAATGATTCTCCGATGGTTTTTTTGCACTTTCATATGATGGTTGTAGCCCTAAATTTGGAGAAGAAAGTGGTTTCACTCCCACCTAACAAGTGGCATCAGAACCACCTGCTAAGAATGTGAAAAATTTTATGTGTATATGTATGTTGGCTGTTGATGATATGATCATGAGTATGAGAGTTGTAATTTTTGATTGGTTGGCTAAAATCATTATTGAATATGATTTGTAGTTGTTTTATGTATAAAATGAATCTTCCATATGAATAATATTTGATTATTGGATGTTGCAGCAATTTTCAAAGTGTTGAAAATTATTTTTTTTTATGCAAGTATCGATATATATATTGATAGGATTGATATACATGTGTGATGGGATTGATTTGTTAGTTTACTGCACTAAAGAGTATTGATACTTAAATAGTAAGTATCGATACCCACACGAAATGTTCGTTAGTGTGCTCAATTTGTTAAGAAATATCAATACTTAAATCATAAGTATCGTTACCCACACAAAATGTTCGTCTCTATATGTTTTATTTTCTAGGGTATTGATACATGTTGGTGAAATGTTCGTCACTTTACTTAGTTAATAAAAAGTATCGATATAAAGTATCGATACATATACTATTAAATCAATACATCTCTATGAAATATTCATCATTGCGCTTCAATTAGAAACAAGTATAGATGCTTATATGATGCGTATCGATATATATTTAGGAAAGCTTCGTCATTGTGCTCCAACTGGAAGGATGTATCGATGCATATATAGTTATATATCGATATATGAACGAAAGCTTCGTCAAAACGCTTGATTTTCATCACACGTATTGATACAGTCTCACTCATATATCGATACATGCACGAAAGCTTCATAATGACATTTAAATTTCATATCAAGTATCGATACATTTTCAATCATGCATCGATACTCGGGCAATTTTCAAAGGATTCGTCACTGTTTTCCATTATTGTATGAATGAAAGCCAACAAAATCTATGTTTTCTAAATTTTTTATTTGCAAATCCAATTGAATTGTTCAATCTAGCAACATTGTAACGTACTTTACTTATTGCATGCAAAATTATTTGACAAATGTCAAATACATAAAAACCAATGTGTATGGAATGTGCCTTTAGTAAAAAGGCAATTGTTGGTTTCCATTTCAATTGTTAGAATACAATTGCTTTTAATGTAAAATGCAATTGTTTAATATTATTCATTAATGGTTTTGAATATAAGCAAATATGATTTGCTAAAATGTATATTTATTTACATTAATTATTTGTTAAACAAATGTTCTTTGTTTTAAACAAATCTTAATAAATTATGAATAAATGTTATTCTTAATTTATTAAATAATAATTCTCATACTTTGTTAATTTGATTAACATTTTGTTAATGAACAATATTAATTACTCCAAATAAAAATTAATTAAAATTTGATTTTAATTAATTTTTGAATAATCTAGAATTAATAGAATTCTAGTAGGAGTAATTTTCATTAATTGATATTATATCAATTAAAAGGCCTCCATATTAATATTGATTAATATTTTGCTTGTTAATGCAATATTGATTGTATAATAGATATATGTATTTAAATTGTTTGAATACATATATATAAATGCCATAATGTTTTCTTTTGTGTTTAATTTTGTTAAATGCATAAATAGATATATTTGATATATATAAATGATTATACATTTGACTAAGTGTATGCATGTAAATTTGATGTATATGTATGCATTTTTTACACAATATTGTTGTATGCTTTATGACATTTTGATATTTGCTTAAATATATAAAAATGTATAGAAATGTATATACAAAAAAACAAAACATTAGGCATGGTTATGGACAAATTTGATTTGTTTGACCATATTAGTACTTGTTGCTAATAAAATTGGTTTGACACATTAATCATGTCAACATAATAAGTAAGCTAGGTCAGTGATCAACTGCTTAAGTTTGACCAGTTAACATTGTTCAGCTAATTAATAATCTCTAACAAGCAAAATAAGGTTTCTAGTTTGACTAGTAATATTTAGATATTCACACAATAAGATATGTATAACGGTTATACATGGGTTAACAATTAGTGAATTGTTACAAACAAGAATAATGTAGGAAGCAAATAAATATACATATGTATATAAGATATATATATATATATATATATATATATTTATATTAGTGATATGAAAATATTTATTCATCTGATGGATGAATATTTATAAATATTAATTATTTAATATTAATATATTTTTTAGATATACATTGCATGTTGAGACATATGTATGACATGTGTATAATTGACATGTATAATGACTCCCTGTATAAAATTATTAAATCTATGCCTCCTATTGGTGGGATAACAATAAATTCTTTGTCATAAACTTCGATATTCCAAGATTTCTATTATGTGAGGGGTGTTGGATTTATGGAATTGAATTCAGTTATCTGGTTCAGGGATATACGTATTTTCATCTTGAACAAGATTTCTATTATATAAGGTTGGGATGACAATAACATCTTTTGAAAGTATAATGGTTCAGATTTAACTGGCCTAGGATGCCAAGATTTCTATTATGTAAGGTATCCGAAACTAGGGCAAAGGAAATGAATCAAACCTTATGATGTAAAAGGAAAGGAGTTTCTTACTTATTAAAAGTAATTGATTAAGATTTCTATTATGTGAGCTTGGTTAATTTTGATAAGACGTTGATTCTCCACTAATATTAAAATATCCAACGAAACTTTTGGATCCTAACTCGGGGAGTATAAGATTCAAATTAAATCGTGAGAGCTAATTTTAAATTAGCATTTAACATAACTCTTAAAATGTTTGAGTGTTATAATCAAATTGTTTGATTTATAAATTGCAAATCACTAACAAAGTTTTCTGCTTCTCTTCAGTTCTTTCATAGATATGTGATATATCTATAAATAAAATTAATAAACAATGTTCTCCTAAGTATCTTAGATAATTTTGACGGGTTTATTTTCAGAATTTGCTTTGGAAATTGAGAATTATTCTTGATTTCAGAAATTTGGCTATATCTTGGTAGCTTAAATACTAATAGCATTTAATTATTATGCTTCTTTTGAAGAACATATTATATTAAACTAATAACATATGAATAATCAATGAGGATGAGATTATTTGATAATCACAATGACTTGAGAGCTACAAACTATGTATGAGAATGTCTCAAGTGTTTATGCCATATTTCTTGTTTTACAAGAGTTGTACGATAAGACTTCTTAAGTCGTCGATTATGTATTGTGTGCTTCTCTCCTTAGTATAAGACTAAGAGAAAGATTTCATCAGATGATTATATCATTGAGATGATTAATATCATTCGATGATTGGACATTTCATGTGTGGTTATGATAAACCACTTTAAGGTAACTTTGATTCTCCAGTCTCACCCTTATAGTTATAAATTATTTATAGTTAATAATAACTTGAACAGGATTGAGCGAACTCTTTCTGAGTTGCTTAATAGGTTTCAAGAGTTCTATAATTAGAACAATTGAGGAAAGAGATAAAGTTAATGTCCATGAAGCCTTAGTTAGTTGAACTAATGTAAGGTCTAAATTGCAACAGTTATTAGGCTCAAAAGTTGAACCTAATAAAACAAGGAACTTTATGAAAATTCTAACCAAGATTAAAAAAGCCAAGACAAAAGAAACATGTTTCTACTATGATAAAAGAGAACATAAGTAGAGAAATTGTTCTCTATACCTTTATAGTCTTATGTAGACTTCTAAAGGTAAAAGTGTTCTGAATATTGAGCAAAATTTATTCAATAAAATTCATTACTATTATAAGAATTGAAAATCACTTGAATCTCATTTTAAGAGTAAAGTGAGAGAGTTTAGAAGCCCTTGGATCTCATACATATAGATGTGTGTATACTATTAGGTATCTAAGCAAGAGTTGTTTTTGACTACTTCATTTTCATTACGATGAATTATCACAGAATGGATGTGTGTATTTAATGAAATACAAACTTGAATCCTTTGAAAGACTTAAAGAATTCAAGTATGAAGTAATATAAATTAAACTGGAAAGAGTATTAATATTTTATGATAAGATCGTAGAAAGAATCTTGAGTATAGTTTTTGTAGAATTCTTATATTGTAATGGAATATTATCACAGTTAATTCATCAGGGTAAAAGATAAATCATACTTTATTGGATATGGTATGATTTAAGATAACTGTTATAAATTTACCAACAACCTACTATAAAGATTTTGTATAAATTTTTGTCAAAATTCATTTAATATTCTGTATATGATATAGAATGCATTGAACCCCAATAATATTATATGATAATATGGGGTTGTCTAGTTTATATTAAACTAGTTAATTTTGATATACTGGATATAAAATTTGAGAAAGGTCGATTAATAGTATATCTTAAAGATGATTTAGGATATTATCTTTCCATGTAATCTAATCAAATAAGTTTGATTAATCAAATTGCACACTTCTTAGAAGAATAGTTCTTAGAAGAAGTTGATGCAAAGAAAAGTGTTAAGTCTAAGAAAAAATCCTTAAATCTTTAAGCCAATAAAGATACTATTAAACCAGTAAAGCTCATCATTAAATTCTAGCTAAAGAATATTTTAAAGTGTCATAACTTAAAGTGCGATACAAACTTCTTCATAAGCAGAATTTTGATTCATGCTTAGTGGGAGAAGTAAATCATAATGTGATTCTAAAAATTATGAGAAACAATCCTGGATAGGGTTTCAGGATAATGAATAAAAGTAAGAGATGAATAGGTATAAACCTATAAAATATGGCAGGTAAAATAAGGGTATACACAAAAACAATAGTTGGATTATAGGAACCCCATTTTTCGGTGGTCATGATTAAATTTATCCAAATTTATTTAGTTATTATAGCATACCATGATTTCAATATCTGATAGATGGTTGTTAAAACAGAATTCTCAACAGAGTTTGAGAAATTGTTTTAATGATAATAACCTATACGGTTGGTATCCATTATAGATAGAAAAAAGGAATGCACATTGTATTAATCAATTTATGGATTGAAGCAAGCTTCTTAGAGCTAAAATAATTGATTTGATACTATGATCAAATTGTTTGGTATTTAATCAAAACCCAGATGAACCTTGTGTTTATCATAAGATGGTATATCATGCTATTATGTTTCCAATATAATATGTGCATGACATATTATTGATGAAAATTATATTAGTGTGGTGATTGAGGTAATAACCGGTTATGCAGAACCTTCTCAATCAAAGATCTAGGAGAAAAACCTATATCCTTGGTAAATGCATCTATAATGATAGATCGAAAAGAATAATATGATTATTCGAATAAATTATACATAATACAATGTTGAAGCTGTTCAACATTGAGAATTCTAAGGAATTCTCCTGCCCTTCTTTCACAGTCTTATTCTTTCTAAAGATTTTGGTCTATAGATTGATGAAGTGGCACAGTGAATGCCTAATGTACCTTATGTGTCAGTTAAAGGTAATATACATAAATCTATGTATAAAGTCTGATATATAAATTATTGTAAATGTTACAAAGAGATATCAGATAATTCCAAAGAATATTGATGGTAAGTTATTATAACAATCCTTAATTACTTAAGAAGTATTAAGGATTTAAACCTGAGTCATGGATTTCAAATGTTGAATATTCAATGGTCTCAAACTCTGGCTTCATGTCAGACATGGATGATAAACTACTTACATCCATATTCTGTTTATTTATAAAGTTGAATATATAACTGTTTAAGAAACTGTAAAAGAGGCTGTTTGGATACATAAGTTTATATCTAAACTAAATGTGGTTTCTAATATAGATTATATGATAATCTTACTTTGTGATAATATTGTTATTATCGCATAAACATCAAAATCGTAAACATGCCAAAAGGCCTTATTGATATTCAGAGCAAATATATCATATTTGAGAGAAATCGTTGGTACTAGAGATATATTGATAAAGAAAACAAATTCAGTAAACTTTGTTGTTGACCCACTATCTAAAGTTGTGAGCCCCGTGTTTAGACCCTGAGATTATACTTGTAATTTTTTTCCATTCACTGTTTATGCATTTGCATCTCTTATGCATATCGATGGCTTGTCAGCACGGTTTCGAGATTATATTTGAGATTTTGTTGACTGGGAAGAGTTTGAGAGTATAAACTTAGAAACCCCATTAGTATTTTTCAAGATTTAAGAGGACTTAAATAAGAATTATCATTTTTGTTAAGTTTGATCAATCGAACAACTTGGTTCGTTCGATCGATATTTTGGTGACTCACTAAAAAATTTAGGGCATTTTATTCGTTCGAATAAATAGGGGATTCATTCGATCGAATGAGGCTTTGTTTAATCAAATAGGTGATTCATTCAGTCGAAGTGTTGGTTCGTTCGATCGGAGGGGAGGATTCATTCGATCGAGCTTCGATTCATTCAATCGAATAGACGTGAAATGATAATTTTTCCCTCATTCTAGAAGCTTCTTCTTTACATTTCTTAAAGACAAAATGGTAATTTTGCCATTTTTCTATAAATAGGGGGCTAAGGCCCCAAATCTCATGTTCTTTCTTTCTTTTCTTCTTCCTATCCTCTTTTTCCCTCTCCCTCACGTTCTCTCTCTGCTTTCTCTATCTACCACCCACCTTTTTGCTGTAGTTTTAATTCCTCATCACCAATCACTCACATTTTCCATTTTTAACTCCCTGGAAGCATCGATTTGGTGGTAAAAACGCAGAAAATGGGTTTGGAAGGCTACAGTTTCGGGAGCTATTTTGGGATTTTCTAACTTTTGCTCGAAATTGAGGAAAATCGATGATACCACAAGATTTGAAGCATCATTCCTAACTAGTCTGCATATTTTATTTCATGTTTTATCAATTTTCATTTGTATGGATATTATTGTTCATCCGGTGGAGATTTCGACTAGATTTATCGTGTACATATAGTTTTTATGTGTTAATTAAGTTGTAGTGAAGTCGGATAACTTGCTAGGAAGCTGAAAATACAATTTTAAAGATTTTGGTTTGGTATGAACAGTAATTGGGTTACTATTCTGACGAGTGTATGGGGTCCACCTGTTAGAATCACGAAATCGAGTCGTAATAAGCTAGTTTAGTAGTAATGTGGGTTCACGGTTATATTATTTATATTATTAGGTGAATATCAAGGGTTTTACCCGATTCCGTGTAATTACCAACTTTTGGAAACCCAGACTACCATACATATCACGTATTCGCATCGTATTCTCATTTTAGAAATGTATATTGATATGATTTTGGTACATGTGTTTAGGCGATAATGCGCAAGCGAGGAATCTGTGTATCGATCCGAGAAACAAGGGAAACTAGGGAGTGTATACCCTCTCTAAGCAGTAAGTGAATATTTTTATATTTTTATTTATTTAAAATACTTTTGAATACTCTTATGTGAACACTCGATATATTTTTAAATAATCTTTATGTATATTGCTTTTGTTTTTCGCATACTTGTTTATATATGGATATCCGTAATTTGTGATGATTATATTTATGCATTTATGGCTGGAGGCCAAGATGAGTTATATTTGATGGATATGATAATATATAAATGTTTTTGATTTCTTGATATCTTGTTGGATATATGTGACATGTAAATATTGATATATATTTTGGTGATGGAAGCCATGAGAGCTGAGATTGATTACTGTAGCTATAGGGGAGGTAGCCTAGGGTCGGCCTAATAGAGACATTGCCTAGAAGAGTAGAGACTTCATAGGTAGTGGTGGTATATGGATGTATTATTATGATGATATGATGGGATTTGACCACCTATGAGTCTCGTCAAATTAGTCACGGATGTCACCCCGTGACTAATCCAAGGCGAACATCAGTGACGGGCTCGTTTTTATCTAATCAAACCTTGTATCGTTTACTTTCTGCATTCAAAAACCTATTTTTATAAATAGCATGATTTTATTACATATAAAATTCACTGACATTCTCGGGATGGCCAGGGCTAGGGTAATCTTCGAGAAAGGCAGCCAGCCTAATGATTTTTGATATATGATTTGAGGTTTTGGACTAAAAGAATTGATTTTATCGACTGTATCTAATGTATTTTAATTGTGCTTTTATATTTATAAATTAAGTATTATTGTGAGACCCATCCCTTAGGATTATGGGCATTATTATAAAACCCTCATGAGTTCCTTTGCATATAGTAGTGTTTAGATTATGTGCAAGAGGGTATGATAACTTGAATTCATTTTAGAAGAAGATCTATGGTATATAATACGAGTCTATAAGAAATAACTAGAATTTTGACCTCAAAATCATCTTCAATTGAGAAAAGGTTCCGCATCATTTTTGTAGATCTCAAAGAGAGCTTTCCATTGATACATTATAAGCTCCGTGACAATATCCGAGCCAAAAGTTATAGTCATTTGAAGTAACAGCCCTTAGAAGAAAGAGAAAAGGCAAAGGTATTGATGAGTACATAAAAGTGTATGTGTATTAAGGTTAAATTTATCATTTTACACTTCAAAGTATGATTAAATCTCTCCATTTATGCATATTTCTAGTTTTTGATGTAAAATTTACTTTGTTTGTAATTTTAGTTAATTTTGGTTTTGTGTAGTGAACGTAAAATGACCATAACTTTTTATATAAGAGAGATTTTGAGATGAATCTTGATCCATTGGAAATATAACTCTTTGGTCTAAAACTTTTATGTTTGGTCCTACCATCAGTTTGCGCTCTCTATTATACTTTTGATACCATCAATCAAGTCTTGTTAATGTTCCAGTCCAACCCGACCTTACTTCAGTAATTGACCCATAACTTTTGATAAAAATTTCAGATTGACATGAGACAAGTGACATTCGAAAGAGGAGTCAAATATCTACAACTTTTATGTTTACCACGAGGGCTGAATCATTCATATTTAGGTCATACATGACATTTTTATAGCGGTTGGAATATTTCAACTCTATTTGTCAAATATTACAGCTACATACTTTGACATTTAGCTCTCATGTTTGCCTATAAATAAGAGGCCTATTTTATGTTCTAAGGATGAAATTGATGTAATTGATATATTAAAATTAGTTCATAATGAAAATCCATTCTCTCATCTCTATGTCTTTTTAAAATTCTAGTTAAGACTAGGAGGTTGATATTAAGGATGTATGGTATGTTCTTTAGATCCCATCTTTGTTTTTAATGTTTAAAATCTTTTTATTAATTACATATGCATGTTTTGAAAAATATTTTTAAGCATTTAACTCTCTGATTTTTATGTAAATATTTGACACATTAAATGCCTGAAAAAAACTTTATTTGATTCATTGTAAACATATGGTACAAAAAATGCTTTAAACATTAAATGTCTTAAATATTTTTCTTACATTTTTTATCAATTAATTTAAAGACATTCTTTTAATCAAATAATGATTTTTTGAAGAAAATATATTT
>JAVXUL010005517.1:1666-12424 GCA_035590515.1 Trichilia minutiflora | reverse complement strand
AATGATCTTTATTACTCAATTATTAGACATGTAATTCTTTCTCTCTCTCTCTATCTCTTTCTCTCTCCCACTCTCTTCCTCTCTCCTCTTCACAAGGTCAGCTCTCTGGCTATTCTCATTCTCACTCATCAATGAACATTCTCAATTTTCTTAACACTATAATATATTTAAACATCCTAATTTATCAATTATGCTCAAAATCTAAGGTTTTAAAAATAGTAACCCTAAACACTCTTTTCTAGATTCATACACAAAGTTAACCCAAATCAAGATAATAAGCTAAAGAGTATACTTACTCAAGCTGGTAGATATGTTTTGAGCTTTTTATTTCTTGATTATACCTCTTAGCTACAATTTATCCATGATCCTTCTCTCTCGATTCCTCTCGAATTATTAAGCAAAACTTTGATTAAACAATGCTCCTAGTTTTGATGTTGATTTACTAAAAAATTCAAGACGAGAGTCACAAGGATTGGTGATAATTTGAGTGAAAATGGATGTTAGATCGAAAAAAGGGAAAAATGGGTTTCAAATGAGAGAAAAGAGACAAATAGGTAAGATGAGCATCGATAACTCATATATAATAGGTCGTGGAATAATCAAAATATCCCTTAAAGTCACGTTAAAACATTTGTTATGTCCTTAAGTATCCATACTTTATCTCAAAAATAGGGTTCAATTTCACTAACTTTAGCTCAAAATGGGGTCTAGGGTTACCAACATATCCGGGTTCTCCCCTTAAATATTGATACTCTTACCCAGAAGCACTCGACAAAATCTTTCTTACGTTCTAGAGAATTGATACTTGGCTTTATTATCCACAACCCCTAAAATATCGTTATTCTTCTTAGTAGTATATTGATACTAAAGCTTTTACTATTGATTATAACCTTAAAGTATCGATACATCTTACCTTGGGAATAGCATGGTCTTATCTCCATATGCAAGTATTGATATTTCTTATTGTGTATTGATATTTTCAATTACTGGGCATAGTATGACAAAGCTTACGTACTCAAGTATCGATACTTCTTGATAATATATCAATACTCGGGACTCTCAGCATCAAGTATCGATATTATCACCTACGTGTATCGATACTTACCTCTCTTTTTCATCAACTGAGGACTATCACTTCTAATACTTATAATTTTTGACCTGTACATTACCAAGACCTTGGTAGGTTGTGCTAATTGAAAATTCTATTATAAAAGAGGTGTGATGTTGAATAACATATTAGTGAGAAAGAACTAAATTTTTGATCTTTATTTTGACTCTAATTAACTTGCCGTGTTACCACCAAGTAACATACACACACATATATAAAGAAAATTATTATATTGTCTATATGTACAAGGAATGGAGTTTATAGTCGAAAACTGTTTAAATCGAGAGAAGAGTTCACATAAAATATGAATGCATGAGTACTTAGCAAAAGTCCTTAAAATTATCATATTTTATCTCCTATTGTAGGATAGTTGATAATTCTTTTACATAAATTTCTTGCTTCAAGATTTTTATATATAAAGGGTATGAGATTTGTGTAATTGAATTGGGTTATATGATTTTCGGTAATATTTGAGTCCCGATCAAGATTTTATTATTTGAGATTAGGACGAAAATATTATTTAAAAAGGTACAATGGTTTAGATAGGATTAGTATATAATATCAAAATTTTTATTATATGAGGTATCTGAAACGAGGACAAAGGAATAAATCGAGTCCTGTATGTAATACGAAAAAGAAATAGTTCTTTACTCAATGGAATTAATTGACTAAGATTTTTATTATGTAATCTTAATTAATTTTAATGAGAATTTGATTCCACTAATTATTAAAATCCAACAAAATATTTAAATTCTATGTTAAGAAGTACAAAGTTTAAATTAAATAGTGGGAGTTGATGTGATCAATTTATTTTCTTTTAAATGCATTCAATGGTTGAATTCATTTTAATAATTCAATACATTAACAAACTGTTTTCAGGATTTTTTCAATTCTTTTTCTATGATAACTTATTATGTCATGTCAAATATTCAAAGGATCTTAGATAATAATTTACTCACTGACCAAACTTGAAAGACTTGTTAAGAAACTTAAGGTTTATTCTTGAATTCGAAAATTTAGGATATGTTTTAAAAGGTGAATTTCCCGAGTTATTGGAGGTTGATGCTCCCTAAGAGGAGTAGGATGCTTTCAATAAATGGCATACTGACAATAGTAGAGTATGACTTTACATATTATCTTCTATGAATAGAGTGTTGCAAACCAAGCATGAGAATACTTTTCTTCATATGAGATACCAAAATCTTTATAGGAATTGTATGGGAAAAATTCTTGTGTCATTGTGTATGAGATGTGTTATACTTTATTTAATATGAAATTGAGGGAGAGAGTCCCACCTAATGACCATATCATTAAGATGATAAATATCATCCAGTAGTTAGATGTGTGGGCATTATGATAACATATAATCTAAGGGTGAATTTAATTCTCTAATCCTTCTCTTTTACTTTTTAAAGGGTATTACTAATTATAACTTGAATAGAATTGAGTGTACTCTTCTTAAGTTGTTTAATAAATTTTAGAAATATTATAAACAAATTAATAGGAGAAAGGGACATAGAGATGTCCACATGGTTACCACGAATAGAACTGGCAAGTGGCTACAATACTCATCTCAAGGTTAAAAAGGATCTAAAAAAAGAAGACTAAAAAGGCATCCTATAAAATCTAAAACAAACAAGCCCAAGAGAAAATATTTTCACTATAGGGATGATGGACACTAAAAAAGAAATTGTCCACAATAGCTAAATAGTCTTAAGAAAGTTAAGATAGGTATGTATAACAATTATATGATTAAATATGAATTAAATGTTAATTCTAATATTCATTCTTGGGTTATTGACTTAGCTTCTACATCTTATTTTTGTTTGTCTTTGCATATAATATAAAATAGTTTATTATTATAAGGAGATGGGACCATCTTGTGAATAGCTAATAGAGCAATAGTTACTACAGAAGCCATTAGATTGTAAGAGGTTAATCTCCCATCCAAACACTTTTTAAAATTAGATAATATTTTGTATTTTGCTTTTACTATTAGAAATATAATTTTTATATCTGTACTATATAAAAATAGTTACTCTGTATAGTTTAATAAAAATGAATGTTTATCATATTTTATAAATATATGTGTTGACAAAGCAATTAATACAAATGGTTTATATGTCCTTGAATTGAATAATAGTTATTTAGTTTCTTTCATTACTAATAAAAGAATATATCTTAAAATAAATTCAAAATATCTGTGGTATTACATATTAGATCATATTGGGGATAGATAGTTTACTCAACATGAAAATAGTGAGATTTTGATCTTATTGGGTTCAGAACCCATTCTAACTTGTGAATCGTGTCTTTCAAGAGAAAATAACCAAATTACTATTTAAAAGTAAAGGTGAGAGGTCAAAAAAACTATTAGATCTCGTACATACGAATATACATAGACCTTTAAGTTTAGTGGCAAGAGAAGATTATGAGTACTTCGTTATCTTTACTAATAATATGTCTCAGTATAGGTATATGTATTTAATGAAATACAAATCTGAATGCTTCAAAAAATTTAAAAAAAAAAAAAAAGTCAAAAACCAAATAGGAAAAATTATTAAAATTTTATAATCAGATCATAT
Organism: Trichilia minutiflora; assembly: GCA_035590515.1. NCBI lineage: Eukaryota > Viridiplantae > Streptophyta > Magnoliopsida > Sapindales > Meliaceae > Trichilia > Trichilia minutiflora. The sequence continues at coordinate 8,731 of JAVXUL010005517.1, read as the reverse complement.
AAGCAAATACTTAAGTACTGAGTTTCAAGAATTTTTAAAAGAAAATAGAATAATCTCACTGATGACTCCTCTATATACATATCAACAATAGTGTATCGAAGAGAAAGAATCGTATTATATTAGATATGGTGTGATTGATAGTTAATTTTATGGACTTGTTATTGTATTTATAAGGATATTTTTTATAATTCACTGTACACATCCTCAATAAAATTCTTAGTAAATCAGTTCAAAAGACCCCATATAAAATATGGTATAGTAAGAGACCTACCTTAATTATATAAGAGTTTAGGGTTATTTGACGTACGTCAAGTTAGTAAAGTCTAACAAACTTTATCCTAAATTAGAGATGGGTCGTTTATTGTATATCCTAAAGATAGTTTAGGATATTAAATCTACTTTTCTTTTGATCAAAGAATTTTAATTAGTAAGAACACACACTTCTTAGAGAAAAAGTTTATAGAAGATGGTGGTATAGGTATAGAGATTGAGTAAAAAGAACAATCCTTAGAAACTCGTGGCAACAATGTTGATGTTAAAGAGTCCAGTTAACAATCGTATGTACCTATTAATCTAGTTTAAACTCAAAAATCAATTAGGGTCCTAAACTCTCTACGAGATATAGATTTTTAATAAACAAGATTTTGAATCTTCCTTAGTGGAAGAAATGAATCATAGTAATGATTCGAGAACCTATAAAGAGACAATCCTGGATAAGGATTCAAGAAAATAGCTAGAGAGAATGAATTTTAAAATAGAATTCATGCACGTAAATCAAGTCTAGACACTTGTTGATCTTTTAGAGAGAATAATTTCTATAAACTATAAATAGATCTGTAAGAGAAAGATTGGTAAGGATAGATGGGTAGAGATAAACAAAGCACGGCTAGTTACGAAGGTTTATACTCACAAACCAAGATTGGATAATGAAAAACCTTCTCACCCATTTATATGATAAAATCCATCCAAATTATGCTAACCATAGCCTCATACCATGATTATAAGATCTGGTAGATAGTTGTAAAGACAGTGTTTCTTAATGGTTATATTGAGAAAAATCTATTTATGAAATACCTTGTTGGTTTTGTATCCTCTGTTAAACCGAACAAAGTATGTAAGTTACATCGATTTATTTATGATTGAAGCAAGCCTCTAGAAGTTGAAACATTTGGTTTGATAAAATAGTCAAACATTTGACTTTATCAAAAATCTAGATGAACCTAATGTATATATAAGCGGATTAAACATCATGTGATCATAGTTTTGATATTATATTTGGATGACATATTATTGATGAAGAATAATAAGTATATAATGATAGAGGTCAAAATCTAATTATCTCAAATATTTTCCATAAAAGATTTGGGATATATAATCTATATTCTCGAGATTCAAATCCATTGAGATAGATCACAGATGATAATTGGATTATTCTAAAAATTGTACATTGAAAATTTTTTGAAAAGGTTTAATATGAAAAAATCTAAAAGGAGTTAACTGTCCTGTAATCAAGGTCTTTATCTTTCTAAATATATAGGTCTAAAGACAGATGAAGAGCAGTAATAGATGCATAGTATCCCATATGCATCAGCTATTAATAGCTTGATATATGCTATGCTATATACAAAACCTGATATAACTTATGTTATGAGTGTTACTAGCAGATATCAAGGCAATATTGGGGAGAAACATTAGTCAACAGTGAAAGAAATCATTAAGTATTTAAGAAGAATTAAGGATTTGATTTTGTGTTATGGATTTCAAGAGTTGAGTATTCATGGATACAAAGATTCAGATTTTCAATCGAATGTATATTATCAAAAATTTACATTTGGTTTTATATTTTTATGTAATGAAGAGACTATTAGTTGAAAGAGTTTCAAATAAAAGACAATAGTTGAGTCCACAATAGAAGCTAAATATATTGCTACTTTAAAAGCAGCTAAAGAAGCAGCTTGGTTGTAAAAATTTGTATTTGATCTGGGTGTGGTTCTTAATATGACATATTTGATATTGTATTATATGATAACACAGGTACTATCACATAGGCAAAGGAACTAGGAGTACACCAGAAATCTAAATATATTTAGCAAAATATGTCATACCCCGATCCTAGTTGGCCACGTTGCAATTGTCACGAATCCCAAAAATACGTCCTATAGGTAGAATGTAATCCCAAGACCCGCAAGGTATAGTACCTGTTTTATAACATATTTTCAAAAATAACACAATGTAGAAGACTTTCATAAAATACACAACATTACAAATATTTTTTAAGACATTCATTTCAATGAGTTTGTGGCCAAGCCAAATACACTAAACATAAATACAATATTCATTTTTGTTCAGTAGACCACATTACATAAACTTGAGTCGAGTACTCGAAAATCTGTTGAAATCTCGCTTCAGCTATGCTATACCACGCTCGATTATATTAACCTGAAATGAGAAAATGAAGGGTGAGTATTTGGAAAAATACTTAGTGAGTAGACCACACAATAATATGTATATAGTAAATGATTCCAAACATCGATTACAAAAAAATATCGTAATCGTCATAAACCAAATATATGTGATGTGGCATACTAATCAAGACTGAGATAGAGTCAATGTAAATCAAATACATATATAACCCCTCAGTCTATAGAATCCCATCTACTCTCTCTCAGTTGTATGGTTGATCTGTAACCTTGGTTAGGGAGGTGTGCCTATGTAAATATATAAATAGCTAGCATAATTTAGCTTGTACATATTGGATTTCACCCATCCTATCTTAGACTACTTGGCCAATCCATATTTCTAGGTCTGTTGGATTCCACCCACTCTACCATAAGTTGTATGATCAATTATCACCCTGAGAATATCAGATTCCATCCACTCCATCCTGAGCTGTATGGACAATCCTCACCCATAATGTCGCTAACATGGCACATAACTAATGACACTCTCATCTATAGCTCACAAGGCCAAAACATACTTATGACACCTTGGCCATTATTTGTAATATATAACATAGTCTATGCCACATCTATAATCATTATATAAAATGTCATTTGCTATAGGCCTTTGGCCTCAATCTCATAACAGAATATCAAATATACGCATTAGGCCTCCGGCTTCACATTCATGGCAATCAAGGTTTCATAATAACCTATCTTTATTATAAATAAGGGGCTAATCCGGCCATCACACAACACACATCCAACGCCTCCTCATTTCAGTTATATACACATATCCACATTCTATGCTATACCAAGCATAATAATCATTTAAAAAATATATAATGAGGCGAAGTAAAAAAAGTGTATCCACTCACAGTTCTGGGATGGGAAACCACCCTTTAGATGTCCTCCTAACAACGACGACCCTCTAGCCTTGGCTGTCACACCTAGATACACATACAAATACAGATTCAATAATTTGTCACTACATACATGCATGATGCAAGGCATGATCATGCTCTCTCTCTCTCTCTCTCTACTTACTATCCAAACTCATTCTAACTCCACCCTCACATCATTTTTAGTTATTTCAACACCAATAGAAGTACAAATCCTATAATTTATCGAGTTAGTTAACAATCTAGAAAACCACTAATTTCTAGAATTCTAATAGCAGTAACCTAAATCCTCTTTTCCTTGACTTATGTACAAGGCTTAAAATGGAGAAATGAGCTTAGGGATGAACTTACCTAAGTTGGTAAAAGTGTTATAAGTCCTTTTTTGCTCTATTCTCTTTCTTAACTACTGTTCACTCACGAATATTCTCTCTTGATTCCTCTTGAATCGTCAAATAGAATTTTGATCAGAATGGGTTTTCGTGCTCGAGTGTTGTTTTTGAGTTTATAGAAACTAAAATAGCGAAGTTTGGTTGAGAAATAGTTGAGATCAGTCCTTGACACAAAGAGAGAAGTTTTTCAGATGAGAGAAAAAGGAGAAAACAAAATAGGAAAGACGATTCTCTCATCAGCATATATAGGGGCTATGAAAAGACAAAAATATCCTTCCAAAAACCTATTGTAATTTGCCCAAAGGTATCGATACCTTTCTAAAATGTATTAGAACCTTTAGCTTTTCATTATTCACTATACTTACAAGGTGTCGATACCTTCCCTCAGCGTATCGATACGTTTCATCACAATTACGCATTCTTCTATCACAAAGGTATCGATACCGTTGCCAAGGTATCGATACCCTGGGTTTGGCTCTCTACTCTGAAAAGTGTCGATACCCTTCTCCAAAGGTATCAATACCCTTAGCCTTACCCAATAATGTATCGATACCATTCTCTAAAGGTATCGATACATTTGCCTTTACTCCTTCTTTCGAGGATTGTTACTTCAAATGACCATAACTTTTGACTCGAATATCTTCATAGAACCCATGATATATCAATAGAAATCTCTCTCCAAGCTTTACAAAAGTGATACGAAACTTTTTCTCAATTGGAAATAATTTTGGGGTTAAAAGTTCAATTCTTTCTCATAGACTCATATTCTATACCACACACCTCCTTAAACATAACTTCAAGTTATTACACCCTCTAACGCGTGATCTACATGAAATATTAAGTATAGAATCTCATAAGAGTTTCACTATAATACTCATAATCTTAAGGGATGAGTTTCACAATAGACTAGATGATCCTTATGATTTTCTATAAATCCTTTAGGTTAACTTATATAAACCTCTTCACGTAACTCACTTTTGAGAAAAGATATCTTAACATCCATATGATGAAGTTCCAAGTCATATTAAGCAACCAATGTCATAATAATTCTAAAAGAATCCTTAATAAACACTGATAAAAAGAGTTTTATAAAATCAATACCTTCTATTTGTCTAAAGTCTTTTACCATTAGTCTGATTTTGAATCTTTTAATACTGTCTTGTTGTTCCCTTTGGTCTAGTACACTTATTTACAACCATCAGTTTGATCTTTTTAGATAACTCAACCACTTTATAAACTCTATTGTCTAAAATACACTGCGTTTCATCCTTTATAGTATCCAATTAATTTATCAGAATTATAATCATTAATCACTTTATAAGTCATTGGATTAGAATCCTGACCTATATTATAATCTACCTTATAACCACTAAAGTCGTTGACCTTTTTACTCTCTTTAATCCCTTAATAGGAATTTTTAGAAACTTGTGTGATTTTTATAATTTTTTTTATTTAATTGATCACTATAGTTTGTGATTGAGTTTGAGTTATAGCTTAAAATCTAAGAGCTATAAGTATTATTGGCAGGTAGTTGAGCAATTTAGAAAGTCTCATCCTCCATCTTTTGAAGACTTAATTGATCCATTAATTTCTCAAGAATAGATTCGAGAGTTAAAGAACATTTTTATCTCATGGGTAATACTGACAATTAAAAAATCACGTATGTCTTTTACATGCTTAAGGGAGATACAAGTCATTAGTACTCCATATTTGATTGATACGAAAAAACTTAAGTAAGAGTTTAGAAAATTAGTCTCTTCATCAGGGTCCTAGGTTTATAATGTAGTGCTATAAAAGACTTAGATTTTAGCAAAAGAAAAAGTAGAAGTTATTGCATCTGGATCTAAGGGGTAGCTTAAAATTCTCTATGCGAGAAGTTATAAACCAAATATGTATCTATTATCATATAGAATGGTTGAGAAATCTTATTGATATTTATATGAATGAACTCTAAAAAATTCTTACTACAAATAGCTACTTTTTATTTGGTTTTAATTAGTTTTTCTTTGACACAGTTTCTATTTGATTAAGGTTAAAATTCTCCCAATCATAATCATGATATAGTATAGGAAGAATCTTAACCTTAATTAATTTCTCAATTATTTTCCCTAAATTCATGACTCGACTGCTTATGCCACCATATCAAGGATCTTTTCTTAATTAAAGATCTCTTAGTAACATGATTTTTCATAATGAGAGACAAATTAGAAGTATTAGGGACAAAAATAATCTATATAATCTATCAAAGAGATTATAACTACTAATAACATTGGAGTCATAAACCACATTAGTTTTATTATTTCTAAAATCGAAACATAATATAATTTTGTCCTACAAGAAAACAAAAATTAATTTCTTCTAAGAGAAGGTACAAAAAAATGTCTAAAATAAGTTGAAAACTAATATTTAGTTTCAATGTAGTTGTTCTTATGGAATAAACTTTAATCCCTACTTTTACTCTTAATTATCTCCTATTTGACTTTCTTAGATTACTTAGTTCCTTGTATTTTATCATTCTTTATTGTATAAATTTTGATTTACAGATAACTAGATTTTAATAAACTAATCTTATACTCGTTTGAATGTGACAATAGACGTAGCTTCTTAGAATATTTTAATTTCCTTGCTCAGAAGCTGGAATAATCCTTTTTGTTTTAAACAATTGTCGCATATCTACTATCTCCGAATATTTTAGTATTTGGGTGAGTTACAGTGGTCTCAAACCTCGAATTTATCTTGTAGTACGTATGTATTTTCTATACAAGTCAAGAACGATAAAACTAATTCTTCTTTGATATGTTGGCAAGCTGTGGGAGTGTAAAGTTGGTGTTTCTATCACACCCGTGTATGTACCTTAAGGGCATATTTGTAACTTCATTATATTTCTTGTTCATGCCATTATGTCCAACGTGCATATCAGTAATTTATTCGTCTAGTTTTTGGATGTATTTTGTATTTATGTTGATTAAAAAGAGTTTAAGTAAGTGTACGTTGGGACCTCGCTTGTGAATTTTCAGTTTCGGGAGGGACTCAAGTGGAAAAGTTCATTTTTGGTAAGTTCGATCGACCGAAAGGGGAAGTTCGTTTGATCGAAACCTTGGCTTCAAATTCATTCGATCGAACCGATGATTCATTCGGCCGAACATCGATTCATTCGATCGATAATTTACAAGCTCTCTGAGTACTATTCATACCGAGGGATTCGTTAAACTGAAATGCTATTCGTTCGATCGAAGGGGTAGTTCGATCGATCGAATCTTTAATTCGTTCGACTGAATCGATGCGAAATGACATTTTTATCCTCTTCTAAAAGCTTCCTCCTTAAGAAAACTTAAG
>JAVXUL010005506.1:2504-12678 GCA_035590515.1 Trichilia minutiflora | reverse complement strand
TATTAATATTTTAATATTTAAGATCAAAATAAAAAAAAGTTATTATAAATTATATATTTAAAAAATTAGCTAAAAGGAAGAACAAGGAAGTTGCACTCAACGAGTGGGACCTTGATTTTGTACAATATTGTTTATAGACCCACTGTGATCTTTGGTCGGTATACTTTTATTTTAAAGTTTTAATTTTAACGAAAAAATATTTTGACCTTGAGTCTTATGGTGGACTATTTTGACATAAACAGAGTATATGTATATTTCTAATTTCAGGAAGCAAAGTATGGGGAAATCATGCGTTTGTGGGATGATCAACCTATTGGTCAAGATGAGATTGAAATGAGCTTAGAAATCATGCGTTTGTGGGACGATCAAGATGAGATTGAAATGGCCTTGAACCACGGTCTCGGATTACTTTATGGATCAACCCACTGTGATCTGCGCTTGGTATGCTCTTGTTTTAAAGTTATAATTTTTATGAAAACATATTTTGATGTTAAGTCTTATGGTGGACTACTTTGACATAAACAGAGTATATGTATATTTCTAATTTCAGGAATCAAAGTATGGGGAAATCATCCGTTCGCGGGACGATCAGCCTATTGGTCCAGATGAGATTGAAATGAGCTTGGACAATAGCGACCCAGGGCCCCCGGATAACCGTTTTCCTCGTCGATCTCCTGTTTATAGAGATCCATTTTGGGTAATTTTCTTTTTCATTTTTTCTGTTGCTTTGGTTTCTTAAATCTATGCTTAGAATTAAGTTATGGATGACAATTACAAATGTCTACACTTTAGAGGCATTTGGGTGATAGGATAAGACGACAATTGTTAGGGACTTAAAGGTTATTTTCAACAAAATCTCGTAGAAATTTGGATGATTCTCACTCTATTGAAAACGTTAACAAAGAAAAGAAAAAAAGAAAGAAAGGTGGTTTACTCTAATTTTTATAACAGCATAAATTAAAAAAATTATATAAAATACATAAAATTTAATTAATTAAATTTATAATTTGAGGAATATAAAAAAATCATAAATTCTTAAATTAAAAAATTTAATTAATAAATTCTTAAAAATAGGTAATGATGAATACTATCTACATTTAAATATGGTGACAAATACTTAATTCAAGTTTGATTTTTTTTAAAATTTTATCCTTTTATATGGTATAAATATAAAAAATTATATAAAATATATAAAATTTATCAATTGAGAAACATAAAAAATTATAAATTATATTTTAAAGAATGTCAAAATGGAAAATAATGATTTTGTTTGAGTATTTTCACCAAGGCCCAGTCCACAGGCCCATGCTCATTGTGCAAACTTAACTCTCTACATAAATCCTCAGATACGACGGCGTTTCGAGGTCTTTTCATGCAACACGGGAAGTAGTGAGATTGCCTCGGGTAGCCCATTTTAGGCCATTAGTCAAAAAGCCACCCTTGGGTTATACTCCATCAATCTGTGCTCGGGAAGAGACCCTTAGCGACCACCATCTTGGGTTATGTCTCAGGGAGTTTATCTAACGTATCATGTATACTACGTCGGGGCCTCGGGGACATTTATGGCATATACAACATTCATAACGCCATTATATGGTGTTATCTAAGTCCTATCTCGTCTTCATAAAGTGCTTCTAGGATAAAGGGATTCTTGTCTCGGGGAGTTTGGAGGCTCTTCCTCAGAGGACATGCGCTCGGGGTCTTGGGGCATATGTGGTAGGGATAATACCATGATATCTACGTCCCGTGATTTTTGCAGCAATCTTTTAGGACACGTCTATTGTACGATAACACGTGTTTAATGTGTACGAAATTTCATGATTCTAATATAACTGAATCCAAGAATGATGGCAGGTACGCACTGACTTTCATAGAGAGAATTTTCACTCACTCACACAAGACACAAAAGTACTTTTTCAACTTTTTCTCTCTGATTCGATTTGTTCTGTTCTGATTTCACACACAAGTAAAACCCCCATTGATTTAAGTATCGGAGGGTTTTCGCTCGGAGATCGACTTTACTCCTGAGGTTTTTATTGTTTTGCAGTTCACAGAATTTGAGCTCAAAGAAGAAGACAAGCTGGTGTCAGAGATTGAAGATGACCATAACTTCTTACATCAACATTTGGCACCATCTGTGGGAATCTTGAACAAAAAGCCAAAAAATGATCAATTCTAGTGAAGATGACGAACACCAGGGGTTATTCAACCAAGAGATATGTATCAGAATGGAGGAACATAGAAGGAGGCTCCATTGGCGCTACTGCTGTAGTAAATGGGGGTAACAACACCTTGTATACGAAAGATCCAAGTCTAATGCTAGAGGTGTCTATGCTCATAAACCATATCATGCAAGGAAAACAGAGGAGATGACCCATTTACTGCAGTTACTCCAAAACAGTGAACAACGACAAACAGGGAAAGACCAACAAATACAAATATTAGTCAAAGAAATATCAGAGATAAAGAAAATGATGCATGTTAACATATCGGGTACAAGGGTACCAGACGAGATTGTAGAGAGTAGCATTCCCCTGCCGGAAGTCGTGACAAGGAATGATGAAGGGGCAAAAAGGAGGCCTCCAACTAAAAAATATACAGAAACAGAGAAGGAAAAAAATAAAGCTATCGAGGAGCCCCGTCTGAAGAAGATGGGAGGCAGGATATATGCATGCCTTCCCTTGCTCTTGAGATATATCATTTGAAGTCTACACAGGTGTCTTAAAGCCCGAAAATAGTTTATGAGGAGGCTGATGAAACTAGTTTATCCCCGGATAATATGAGGGTAATGTTAGAGCAGAGGTGAAGGAAGAAACGTGAAATTTACAAACACAGACATTCGTGCCATAAAGAGGATTGCAAGACTAACACTAAGGAGAAAGATGTGAAGGCCTTGGTGAGGAAGCTAGTGAAAGAGATGAACAATGAAAAGGCACACCCTCGAGATGAACCAGTAGAGTCTATTCAACAAACGGGGTCATATTTGAAATCACCTTTTGCCCCAAAGTTGTTGGGCCAAAATCTATCTCAGAAGTTTAAAATACCCCAGATCACTCCATTTTTTGAGAAGACAAATCTATCACTACACATGAATTTCTTTTATGAGATGATGCTTGTACAGGGTCTAACTAAAAATCAGATGTGTCGCTTATTCCCATTGACTCTGGAAGGACAGACGAGAAAATGGTTTATGGGTTTGACCCCGAAAAACATCTGGGACTTTAGACAGTTATATGAAGTATTCACTATGGAGTTTAAGAGAGCAGTTTTCAGTGCTAAAACTTTGAGTTCTTTGTTATTGCTCAAACAAGGAAGCGATGAAAGTCTTAGGAGCTTTATCCGGAGATATCATGAGGAGGTTCTTGATCTAGAAGCCTTTCATCATCCTTTAGTGTTAGAAGGAAAACAAGGATTGAAGATAGACAAGGCTTGGTATTCCATATGCAAGTCCTCAGTGAAAACATACAAGTCTGCTTGAAGAAAATTGCTTGATGAAATCAAAATTGAGAATCAAATGCTGTTAAAAATAAAGGAGCAGAAACCAGTAGAGCTTCCCCCGACAGACAACAACAGGTTTAAGAAATCTGAAAATAAGAAGTGAAGAAATGATAAGAGGAAGTTCTCCGAGGTGAACCGTGGGAGAGATACGGCCCTTGAGTACTACATGAGTGACAGACGTAGGGAGGAGCCATATAATAGAGAAAGAAGATCGCCTCGGAGGGATGTCCCGAGGCAAGTAGCTCAGGTGGGGGAAAAGAGGAAGCTAACCCCTCTGAATGTACCACTTTTCCAAGTTTTAGAGGAAGTAAAGAGACGGGAAACCCTGCTATTAGATCCCTGTCTGACCAAATTCAAACCAACAGGAGAGGCGAAGAATAAATTTTGTGAGTTCCATCAAGATGTGGGACATTTGATGGATGATTGTTACAACTTGCAGAACCAGATTGAAGTTTTGGTTAGGAATAACTACCTGATCGAGTTTATGGCTCAGAATGATGAGAGAGCCCAAAATCTGATAGAGGCCCAATGACATGATAATGCAATGGTAATTACGGGAGGCCTCATATTGGCTAGGAATTTAAATAACTCTCAAAAGAATTATTCTCGGTATTCTATTTTGAGTATAAATGTTGAGCCGCATGTGATGAATATGCGCACGAAAAAGAGATCGAGGATAGCCTCGGTACCAATTATGTTCACAGACGAGGATGAATGTAGAGTCTACTATCCACATGATGATGCCCTAGTTATTACAATGACAGTGGGGACTTCCCAGGTTGAAAGAATCGTAATTGATACATGGAGTTCCATTGATATTATTTTCAAGGAGCGTTAGATTCCTTGGGCATCGAAGATCTAAGATTGAGATCTACCAAGATCGCCTTGCATGGATTTGGAGAATCATGTTTGTATCCCCTAGGAACGGTGCAGTTACCATTTACAATATATGATATGCCATATCAAAAAACCATTATATTAAAGCTCTAAGTAGTGGATCTTAAGAAGCCATATTCTATGATCCTGGGGAGACCATTTCTCCGATCCACGAGAGCAGTGGAAAGTGTCCATTATTTAAAATTAAAATTTAGAGTTGGATAAGGGATCGAGATTGTGAAAGAAAATCAAAAAGAGGCCCGATCCTGCTTTGCCACTGTTTCAAGGAGTTTATATTGTATCCATAAACGCTTATTGGAGGAAGACGCTATAGAACAGGTGCAAGGTGACTAACAGAAGGAACAATCAAAAGAGGCGGATAAAAAGATAGGCCGATTCAAGGAGTCATCATCAGCCGAGCCAATTGAAGAAATAAAGTTGATCATTATGGATGACAGGTAGCCTGAAAGATCAATGAAGATTGGGTCTAACTTGACCCTGATTACAAAGCATCATTGATTCAGGTGTTAAAACAGAATAACTGATGTATTTTCCTGATCCCATGATGATATATCAAGGATTAGTGCTCGGGTTATCTCTCATCAACTGATGGTGAACCCAAAGTTTAAGCCTGTAGCCCAAAAAAGACGAATATTTAACTCCGAAAAGAGAGAGGCAATCAAAACAGAAGTAGACAAGCTTCTGAGAGCAAGGTTCATTCAAGATGTCCAATATCCCGAATGGATTGCAAATGTGGTGATGGTGAAAAAGGTCAACGAAAAATGAAAAATGTGCGTAGTCTTCACCGACCTGAATAAAGCTTGCTCAAAGGATAGATTTTCTCTTCTGAAAATTGATTAGTTAGTAGATGCCATAGCTGGTCATGAACTCCTCAATTTTATGGATGCCTTCTCGGGGTACAATCAGATCAGGATGTATGAACCTGACCAAGACAAAACAGCTTTTGTCACTGACCAGGGACTGTACTGTTATACAGTCATACCTTTCGAATTAAAGAATACATGAGCCATATTCTAAATATTGGTTAATAAAGTCTTTAAGCCTTTGATCGGATCAACTATGAAGGTGTATGTAGACGACATGATCACAAAATCCGTGAAAGCCTCTGACTATACTAAGCACATGGAAAAAACTTTCTCTTACCTAAAGAGGTATAATATAAAGTTAAATCCTAAAAAATGTTCATTTGAAGTTAGAGCGGGAAAGTTTTTCGGGTACATGGTCAGTGAACGAGGTATCGAGGCTAACCCGCAAAAGGTTAAGACCATACTAGATCTGAAGCCCTCGACCATAATAAAAGAATTGCAGAGTCTGACAGGGAGATTGGCGGCCTTGTACAGATTTGTCTCAAACGTCACTGATAAGTGCTTTCATTTTTTCCAAATGATGAGGAAAGGAAAGAGATTAGAGTGGGATGAGAATTGTGATAGGAGTTTTCGAGAACTCAAGGAGTATTTGGCTCATGTTCCCCATCTTGTCAGCCTTGAGAAAGGAGATATTTTACAGTTGTATTTGACGATTGGCAAACATTTTGTAAGCTCTGTTCTTGTAAAGGAAGATGGGGAAAAGGTGCAAAGGCCCGTTTATTATACGAGCAAGTCCTTGCTAGACGTCGAGATCAGATATGCACCCCTAGAAAAACTTGCCCTATCACTGGTTGTTGCGGCCAGGAGACTACGCCCTTATTTTCAGGCTCATCAACTAGTGGTGATGACAGACCAACCCTTGAGACAAATCTTTCACAAACCAGATTTATCAGGAAGATTGGTGAAGTATTATGTTGAACTCCGTGAATATGATATTGATTATCGGTCTCGTAAAGCTATTAAGGGGCAAACTTTAACAAACTTTATGGCAGAATTGATTGTCTTAGAATAGCTTTCTATATTACAGGTCTCGGGTATCAATAACACCCAAGACGAGAACAGTGCATCCTACCCTATGGTCTCAGAGGGTATTTGGTAGTTACATGTTGATGGAGCATCAAACCTTCAAAGAGGCGGAGCAGGAATAATCCTAAAGAGACTTGATGGAGAAGAGGTGATGTATTCTTTGCAGTTTGATTTCAAAGTAACCAACAACGAGGCAGAATATGAAGCACTGATTAATGGGGTCAAATTGCCTCAAGCTTTAGGAGCCCAGAATCTAATTATAAACAGTGATTCGCAATTAATCGTCAATTAGCTAAATGGGCAGTTTCAGCCTCAGAAGGATAATATGCAGGCTTACTTAGTCCAAGCTAAGAAGCTAATGGAGGTATTCCAGAGTGTCATAGTGAAGCAACTCTCCTGGACAAAAAATTTCAGAGCCGATACCAGTAGAAATGTTGACACAGAAGAGTGTAGACCTCCGAGAAGATTTTGTTGTTGTTATACAGGACATCCCTGACCCAAAATAGATAAAGGAACTGAAGTCTTATATCCAATATGGAGAGCTACCCATTGACAGAAATAAGGCAAGAAAGATAAAGAACAGATCAGTCAGGTATACTATTATTGATAATGTACTTTATAAATGTGGTTTTAGTTTGTCATATTTGAAATGTCTAAGATCAGATGAGACTGATAAAATTCTCGAAGAAATCCACAATGAAACCTACAAGAGTTATGGTGAGGCTCGTTCTTTGATGTATAAAATTATTCGACAAGGGTATTATTGCCCCACAATCTCACAGGATACTTCTAGATTGGTTAAGTCTTGCCATCAGTGTCAAATTCATGGAGATATTCCAAGACAATCCTCAAAAGAACTCACTTGTCTATCGAGTTCTTGGCCTTTCTCTCAATGGGGACTAGATTTGATTGGACCACTTTCGATCGCCCGATCCAACACCAAGTATACCACTATAGCAATAGATTATTTTACAAAGTGGGTGGAAGCAGAATTGCTCTCCAGTATAACAGAGAAGAAGACTTCAGCCTTCATCAAGTAGAATATCATATACCGCTTCAGAGTCCCACAAATATTGGTGGTCGACAATAGGAAGCAGTTCAACAATGTCAAGTTCAAGAAATTCTGCTAGGATCTTTGTATAGACCTGAGGTTTGCTACCCCAACACACCCTCAGGCCAATAGATAGGTGGAAGCTGCTAATGAAATAGTCAAGAAGGCACTTAAGAAGAAGGTTGGAGAACATAAGGGTGTTTGGATCGACAAGCTACTCGAGGTACTCTAGGCTTACCGAATCAATCCTAGAAATATGATAGGGGAATCTTCATTCTTATTATCATTCGGATGTGAAGCCATTATCCTAATAGAGATTGATATCCCAACCTTCTGAGTGTGAGACTATGATGAAGAGAAGAACGAAACTAGTTGAAGACTAGAGCTGGATCTATTAGAAGAAAGAGAGATGAGGTCGTAATTTGGGTAACCACTCATCAACAAAAGGTGACCCGATATTATAATTAAAAAGTTAGATGCAGAACCTTCCAGAGGGAGATCTAGTCCTCCGACGGGTGACTCTTAACACCAAACTTCTGGGTGAAGGGGTATTTGAAGCCAATTGGGAAGGACCATATAAAGTTGTCCAAATACTCAAACCAGGAGTATTCAAAATCGAGACCTCGAGTGGCATCCCAATCAAAAAACTATGGAATACAGATAGATTAAAATTATATTATCCCTGATCTGACTTTTTTAGCACAAATCCCCCAAGCCCGTGACCAGCGTCTTGAATACTCATATCACAAAGAACTTCAATGATGTCTCTCTCTTCAGTACTCCCAGTAGATCTGATTTATATATCGAGATTGGCTAAATCTATGAAGAGAAGACCTTATGCCAATGAGACCACATTATCTTCATGCTTGAGGCCGACTACTGAGACTACTGAGACTACTGAGACACTTTAGTAGCTATAGAACCACGTCGTCCGAGGCCGACTACTGAGACTAAGTTATCCCCGAAATGAGACCACGTCATCTCCACGTTACGAATATTTAGTAGCTATAGAACCACGTCGTTCCGAGGTCATATAGACTATGTCATCCGAGGTCGGCTACTGGGACCAAGTTATCCTCGAGAAGACATTAGGCCAACAAGACCACGTCGTCTCTATGCTAAGGATATATAGTAGTTATGGAACCATATCGTTCTGAGGTTATATAGACCACGTTGTTCGAGGTCGGTTACTAGGACCAAGTTATCCCTGAGAAGACCTTAGGCCAACGAGACCACGTTATCTCTTTGCTAAGGATATTTAGTAGCTATGAAACCACGTCATTCTGAGGTCGTATGGACCACATCATCTGAGGCTGGCTACTGGAATCAAGTTGTCCCCGAGAAGATCTTAGGCCAACAAGACCACGTCGTCTCCGTGCTAAGGATATTTGGTAGCTATAAAATCACATCATTCCGAGGCGATATGGACCGCATCATCCGAGGTCAGTTACTAAGACCAAGTTATCCCCGATAAGACCTTATGCCAACGAGACCACGTCATCTCTATGATAAGGATGTATGTAACTTAAGGAATTAGATCATTCTGAGGCCCTTTGGATTATAATGTCAAGGGCCGATTATAGGAATCGCGTCATCCCCGACCTCAATGTTATTATCGAAATCATTTTGTCTAGGATTCGAGACCGTGTGATATAAACGGTTTGTTCTATATTTTATTATGGATCCTTGACTGGAATGCACTTGTTAATATTATCTGATTGTATATACAATTGATGTTAATAATTGATAAAGTTAATATGGTAGATTTTGCTGCATATTGTCCGACGTGATCATTAAAATTGACTAAAAGTTTTTTAAGTTATTTGCTCGGATATTCCTATTGAGCTGATTGATAATTTATTAAATCATATGTTTAGATACTGAGCTGAATACTATACTTGTTGAAATTCTTCTAAATTATTTGTTCGGATTTTCTTATTGAGCTGATTGTCAATTTATTATAAGTCTCTTGTTTGGATATAAACACTGAGCTGAATATTATACTTAGTGAAAATTTTTTAAGTAATTTGTTCGGATGTGTAATTTGTTCGGATGTTCTTATTGAGCTGAATGTTAATTTGTTTGAATTTACATATCAAGCTAAACATCAGGTTTAATGAAAATTTGGCTAAGTCATTTGCTCGGATTCAAGCATAATTAAGAAGAAGCAAGAGCAAAGCTGAAAGAATGAAATTTCATTAAGATATTTAGCTTTTACAAATATCTGAAATTTATATTATTATAAATCACCCGACCCTATTTGTTCTTATCTATAATTTCGAGGTTTTCAAGTGCGGAATTTACAGACAGATCAGTAAGAGGCTGTCCGATTATCGTGGGAGGATTGACAGAGGTTTTCTCGACTACAACATCCGAGGCAGGGGCTTCTTTATTTACTTTTTTGTCTGGGACCCCGAAGTTTGGTATTTTATGCCCCAACTCTTCATATAGCCACCCGAGGTAAAAGTGAGGGTATTTCTCTTGGAAGGTTTGGCAAATCAGTCGATGGCTTGGTTCACGATAGCCTCCCCCTCCGCCTCGATGGCTGACACTGTAGTCTGGATTCTCTCGGGTTGTTTGGCTAGTTGGTTCTTCAAAATTTCTATCTCAGATTACTGCAGCACTATCTGAGACTTTAGATTGGTATTCTTCAAACTAAACCCGGAGTGCGCGGACTCTAAAGAAGCTAACCAAAGTTCCAAGTCTTCTTTCTTCTTTCCCCACGCCAACTTCTTGACCTCCTATTGTGTTCGTTCTACAGCCAGGTCAGTCTCTGCCTTCTCCCTCTGCTTGACAGCGAAGACATTCTCCTTTTTGAGCTTCTTGATTTTGCTCG
>JAVXUL010005495.1:0-12680 GCA_035590515.1 Trichilia minutiflora | reverse complement strand
AGAGACCGAAAGAAGAATGCCAAAATGGGGGCTAAGAAGAAAACCAAAATCCAAAGATCCAAATCTAGAATTCCTTCCTCCCTCCCTGGAAAACCCTCTTTTATATAGTGCCCTGATGATGTGAATAGGCATCGAAGAATGGGAATGATAGAACTTTAGTACCTTTGGGCAATATATAACCGCCTTCCATTAATGTTTCATCTGATATTTTTGTAAATCCTAAGTCTGCTACTGTCATATTTTTTGAAAATTAGACGGAAGATGGGACAGGCAACTCTTAAGGTAGGGCATCTTCTCTCATCATAGGGCCTGCTATGTCAGTGATCATTCTTATTTTTGATAACGTGGGGTGAGTGACTAGGGGTTCTCTGGTTGGGGTTGCATGCATGTTGGTGAAGAGTGAAGTGGTGTTTATCTCATAAACCCTAGGATCTTTTCTAAGTTCCCTAAGCATACATATATGTAAGTTTTTCAACTTTTGAAAACTTAATCAATTGAATGATGAAATCCTCACCTAAATCCATTTTCATTAAAGCTTGAAGTCCTCCCCCAAGCCTCCAAGAGTATCCGCACTCTAGCATGTTGAAGATGGAAGTGGTAGAATGGTTGGAGACTTAAAAATTTTGCAAAACCATTTTGCAACACCTTAGCCAAGTATAGGCAATATATATCCATACATGCACACATAAACTTGTTGTCAATGTGAAGAAGAAACCATAAAACACTTGCTGTTTGTTTACTTTCTTCCTTTCTTTGTTTATTTATTTGGAAAACCAATTTTCCAAATTTTCTCTTCAATGGCCGAGTGATGTTTGTTAAGAAAGCTTTCTCATTTTCTTTGTTTTGTTTTTGACAAAAAGAAAACCACCATCATCTCATCCACCATAGACACACACACACACACACACACACAAACATAAATACACACACACACACAAAAACATAAATACACACACACACACACATTGATTCAAAACAAATTGTGAAATCATTTTTCCACGTTTTCATTTAAAGAGGCAAAAGAAACTTTTGTAATCAATTTTGTTAATGCCATCTAGGTGGCATCCACCAAAACAAATAAAGCAACCAATGAAAGAAAAACATTTGGAAACATATGTATACATATCATTGGTGGAGAATTATGGTTTATCCAAAACAAATTAAAAACAATATATATTATTATTACAAAATAATAATATAATTATATATATATATATATATATATACAATTATCTTATTATCCAATAATGCATTTTATAAAATATATATATTATTATGACAATAATAATAAATATATATGTTGGTGCAAGAATTGTCCGTGGATCTTTCTCACAGCCAACTAGGAATGACTCAACGGGTGAGGTGTAAGGGCGATATAACTTCTGTCGGACAGTGTATGCTCTGTTGGAGAATGGCAGGATATCTGGCTGTTTCTGAAGAGACTTCACCTCCTAAGCTTGCAAAACATAACACTTTTTGGAGTGACGTCGGGTGGGGTTCCTGACAGGAAAACTCTGATGCCTAAGTCAGAATAGAATAAGGGAAGGTACCATCGCTTTCGATGAACAAGAAAGAAAGAAAATGACAGGTATGAATACCAAGAGTGAAAATCACCCAAGTGTGTTATTAGAGAAGAAAACCTTAAGCTCTCAATCGAAATTCCTAGCAGAAAAAAATGATGATCCCAAAAAATAAAATCCCTTCTCCATTGGAACTTGTTGTCTATATATAGTGCCCCCATAAAAATGATTAGGCATCAGAGAATGAGAATGAGGGGACCTTTGCCATGGGACAGAGTGTAGCTGTGTTTAATAAATGTCTACTGACACATCTACAGGTTGGAGGCCTAATCCTCATCATATCATCTGAAGATGTCCACAGATGGGATGGGTATCTTTATGGTGGGGTAACTACTCCGACAGTAGGTCTGCTGTCAGTACTCATTCCCATTTTTGAATAGTGAGGGGCACATGTCTAGTGATTCCTAGACAAGGTGTGGCCAGGGAGATGAATAGGGAAAAGAATCCTACCTGTGACTGTAACTAGTACCTGAGGGTTAGTCCCTGGTACATAAGGCGGGGATAACCTGAAGTCCCCAGTATTCCAACACCTGGGACTAAGATACGCCGTAAACAACTGGGAGAAAAATACCCAGGAAGATGTAGTTCTCGGGGCAACGAGCTACCTGAGGCGAAGATACCTGAGTCGAAGGACTTCCTAGGGCTATAGACTTCTTGGGGCGAACGCCACCTGGGACGATGGTAACCATGTGTCCTGTGGGTGTAGGCTCTACTTGTCCATCTCATATTTTTCCCCAAATATCCAGTCCCCCAGTTTCTGGTATGAGATTTGTAAAGCTCGTGCCGAAAACTTAAGGCTCAGATGATCTGGCTCCTGGGGAGATAGGCCGGCTCAAATGATCAGAGGTTGCTTGGAAAGTGAATGATCTACTGAGGCGGTTGGTGTACTATGGAAGCTGCTTGGTTATTGTGAATCTTTTTAATGGAGCCGTTTATCCATTGATGATGTGTGGGTCTTCTGCCTCTGTCTTCATTAATTGTAGTTTATCAAGAATTGCATCGGACGTCTATCCCTAGTTGTCACTGAGTTGGTGACTCTTCGTGTTTCGAGAGAGTTTGAATGCTAGGCTAGGGGTGAGCCACTTGTCAGAACCTTGGTGGTTGAGGATATGATCATACCTTGGGCTGTGGGGGTATTTATGAGGCTTAGGCACATGGTCTTCCCTCAACTGTTCAGATCAACGGCGAAAATCAACCCTCTTTCACTATAAATACCCCCCTCCTTCACTAGTCATTTTCACACTTTGATTTCCCTTCTGCTTTTTGCTCTCAACTTTGGTGGTTTCTCTCTTCTTGCTTTTTATTTCTGGCTAACCTTTGCTTCTTTTTCATGCTACCTTTTGCTTTCTCTGTTTGTTTTTGTATTGTTTACAGGTGTTTGTGATTTACAAAGAATGGGCAATAGAGGAAGTTCGAGAGATGCTGCTCACTGGGAGGAGGCTTCTCATGCAGCTACCCTGACTCAAGAGAGAGGGGAGGATGAAAAAAATACTAATAGGCAAGCACGGGTCAGGGGACCAAACGAAGTATACTAGTTCCCTTCTACGGTAATCGAGGTGTACTTGGCTACCTACAAATAAATATTCAATATCCCTAGGAGTATGAGGATCAAGGTTCCCTGAGTCGAAGAAACTCCAAACACTTTGGGGCCAGGGGAGGTCGTCATCAATAAAGAACACCTGTTACTGGGGATAAGGCTCCCCCTCCAGTGCTATTTTGTCGAGATGTTTGAAGCCTTTGGGATTCCTCCCTACCAGCTTACACTGAATAGTTGGAGGGTCTTAGGGTGTCTATACATTTTAAAGGCTGAGGCGAGTTCTCGCGCCTCTACTCCCGACGAGGTGTTGTATCATTACACCCTCAAGAAGAATACTAGTCAGTACTCAGGGTGGTATTGCCTATAAATTCGCTCTGGGTACCAATCCAAATTCAGAGGAACTTCTTCCTACAATAAAGACTGGAAGAATCACTAGTTTGTGGCCAGCAGAGACTTGGTCGAAACTCCTCAGGGGCATATTCCTACTACCTTTCAGGAATCAGGTAAGATAAATTATGGCTATATAAATAATTTTACCTTTGAAGATCTCTTCAACTAATCTTCATTCATGCAGATACTAGAAGGGATCAGCCAGTCATCTTGGCGGATGTCATCAATTTATGGGACTCCTTTCTTGTAGAGGATATCAGACACCTCTTGGGCGCAGACTCGTTGGTAAGGTTCAGGTTGGTGTTGAAGGCTGCAACCAAAAGCGAACTAACAAAAGCAAGGGCTCATATGAACAAAGGTAAGAATATTCCAAACTACTTGCAAAGTTTATACTTAGGTGGCCTTTTTCTGACTGGCCTTCTTTATGTTTACCCGACAGTAGGGACAGGAGGGACCCAAGATGACAAGAAGCAGAGGTCAGTCAATGTCTTGAAGGGGTTGCTCCCTAAAGGGGGATCAAAGCTTGCCAAACCAATCAAACTCCACCCAAAGGCCCCAGGGGAAAAAGGATAGGGGCATACAAAGAGGGAGCAAGAGAAGACCTCTGAGAAGAGGGGCACGAAGGCAGTGCGCCCCAAGGAGAAAGGCATCTCCTTCAAGGAATCACCTAGGGAGGAGACAAGGAAGCATCCCTCGAAGGCCGACTCGACTCAGGCAAATGATAAAGGGAAAAGGCCTCTGGTCAAGGACATGGTTGAGGCAAGGAAGAAAGACAAAGTAGACATCCCACCTCGCCCACTTGACCACCAGTCGAAGAGGGTCCCGATCTGTAAGGAAGGTACAATGGCCACCTAACCGACAGGTCAAAACCAATAATGGTAATTTGACTCAAAAAAGGTTATGGGCAATAGGGGTGAATGAAAACCTGAGATGGGGGCAGGAGTATCCGTCCTTTTTTGAGATCGAGGATTCCTTCTCTGATGGTACAGAGGTAACGGGCGATCTTGATGTGGTCACGGTGGAAGATCTCTCTGAGGGGAAAAGGGAGGCTTTTGGGCATCTTCTCTTGCTCATGAATTCTGTTTGGGAGGCAGTTTCCCCTGGAAAAAGTAGGGAGGTGGGAAACTTGTCTCTTAATGAAGTGCTTGATTATATGTGCTTTCATGCTCATCGAGTATGTTACCTTCACTTTGAAATCAGGTAATTTTTAACAAATACCCAAATAAATGACTGACTAGTCTTTCGTTTTGCTGATGTAGAGTGTCTTTGTATTGGACATTTTTATTGAAGACTTCAAGAATGCCATATCTGTTCGACAAAGGGCTTTCGATGCAGTAAAGAAGTTAAAAAAGAGGGCCTAGGAGGCGATCTCGATCACTCGGGAGAGCGCAGCCAAAGAAAGGGAGGAGCTGATGGACAAGATCTCTGGCCTAGAGGGGGAGAAGTCCCAGTTACTCTAGGAGAAATCTCAATGGGCTGAGGAGGAGAAGATAGCCACAGAAAAATTGTCAATGGCTGAGAGCCGGGTCCAGACGTTGAAAGAGGAAAAGGAAAACACCGAGAGAGCCAGGCAAAAGGCCTAGGGTCAGTGCAATAAACTGAACAACCTCTATCGAACCTTGAAGGACAAAGACAATCAATTAAAGGAGCAGTATTCCACCCTTCTATTGAATTACGAGGAGTCTGAAGAAAGGGTTAATGCCCTTCAAAAAGAGTATAAGTCCCTAGAAAAGGAGAACAAGACTCTGCAGTGTTGCCTCGATCAACAGTCTCAGAAGTTATGGGCGGTACCTGCTTAACTCGAGGCCCGATATAACCAAGGAGTTGATGAGAGTGTAGATCTAACCAGCCATCTATTTTTCCAAGAGTATTCGGACTTGGACCTCCACTGGCTTCTTGACCAACTGGGTCGCGATGTCCCAGCTACTTCAAGGATGTACGCTGAACTTCTGGTGACGTCGGCCCAGAAGACCAATCTTGTTACCAATAAAGAAAGCCCTAGAATGAGGATCAATCTACCCATTCATCTGAAGAGCTTTCAGAGGCAACCCTTAAGGGTACTGAGCTGCCTCCTCCCCAGGTGCAAACTGGTGATACTAGAGAAGAACCCCCTCTCAGGAGAACACAGAAGGTGATGCCTTCGAGCGAGAGCCCGACGATGCCCCTGTCCCCAGAGCAAACAGATGGGGATATCCCTACCGCATCCCGAGTCGAAGAGCAGATGATAGAGCTTTCTAAGTGACCAAGAGGGACTCTCCAGTATGTTCATTAGGACTTAGAAAAATTCTTGCAAACTTTTGTAAAGCTTAACCTCGTTGTAATCTTTTGTTCATCTATTCAATCAATATATAGAACACATGTACTCTTTCTCTTAAGCAATAAAAGATAAACCTTTATTTCATTCTTTTCTTTGCACATTTTGTCCCCTTTAACATTCTGACTTTTGACTTGAAAATAAATCAGCTGAATGTATAATCATTAGCCATGTCATGGGAATGGTCGTGAACTCATCAGACGGTCAGGGGTCTATCTGGACATAAACTTCGTACTTGACTTCACCCTAAACTTAGGGAACAAACTTGCTAGGGGTTGGGGGTCTTTAAGGGTCTTCAAGTCTTAGGATCAAATTCGATCAAGGTTTACCACACCTTACTCGACTAGGTCTTAATCATCAAGAATGCCTGATGCAGCCCAGGACTTATGGTACTTGGGACGAATAGAGTTTTCTGAAAATGACTAAATATTAAGAGATTTTATGGCTCATGGCCAACCTTAACCTTAGAGGAACCTCGTCTGGGTAGATTTAATCGCATCTTAACACAAACCAGATCTTAGACGCATGGATGCCTGATCTGGTCTAAAGGCTTACGGCACCTAGAACTGATAGGATTTTAAAAGGATCTATAAAACCCGTCACTTAGCATTATGGTTATAATAATAAATATCTCAAGAGTTTCTGTGCATGTCATTGTGTTTAGATTATGCACGAGAGGGTATAAAACTTGAAGAATGTATTTTGAGTAAGATTATTGTGTTGGATATTAGCTTATAAGAAAGAAATGAATTTTTGATCTTAAAATCATCTCCCATTGAGAAAAATTTTCATCATTTTTATAGAGCTTGGAGAGAGCTTTTCATTGATATACTATAGGTTCCGAGCAAATATCCGAGCTAAAATTTATGGCCATTTGAAGTAACAGTCCTCATAAGGAGGATAAGAGACAAGGTATCGATATCTTTGGAAAAAGGTATCAATATGTTACTGTGTGAGGCCAAAGGTATTGATACCTTTGATGAAAGGTATTGACACCTTTGGTCAATTTTTCAGCCTATTTATGTAGGGAAGGGTGATAGTCTTCCCCATTTTAAATTTTTGATTTCTCTTTTTCCATTTTCGACAAAATCATTCTCTCTCTCAACTCTCAAAATTGATCTCAGCCATTCCTTCACCAAACTTCATCATTTTGGTTCCTATAAACTCAGAACTAATACCAGAACCTAAAAACCTCCTCTGATCGGAGTTCTACTCAATGGTTCGTAAGATATCACAAAGGAGGAGTTACGGTGAACAGTAACTGAGGACAAAATCAAGCTAAGAGGGACTCAGAACACTTCTACCATCTTGGATAAGTTCATCTTTTAATTCATTTCTCCATTTTAAGCCTTCATTGTGTATAAATCACGAGAATAGGTTTTAAGGTTACTGTTTATAAAACCCTAAAAATTAAAAATTTTCTAATTTATCGTCGGTATCGATAGATTAGAGGGCTTTGATACCTAATGGTGTTGAAATTAATGAGAAAGACGAGTTCAAGGAGCGAGGTTGTGAAGGACAGTATGTTTAGAGAGAGAAAGGGTAGAAAGAGAGAGAAGAGTACAAGAGTTGCATGAGTATGCATTGTATCATGCACGCACAGTTAATCATATTGTGAATCTGTGTTTGTATGTGGATCTAGGAGCGACAGCCAAGACAGGAGAATCTCTACTGCGAAGAAGATACCGAGAGGGTGGTTTCCCACCCCAAGACTGTAAGTGGACACATTCCTTTCCCTTCACCTCTATTATTATTATTTATGAATGAACTTAATACTAGAGATATAGCATATGAATAATTGTATATATATAGATGTATGTATATGATTACCTAATCGAAATGAGGAGACGTTGGATGTATGTTGTGTGGTGGCCGGGATGACCCCTTGTTTGTGACAGAGATAGGTTTGTTCTGAATCCTAGATTGCCATGAATGTGAGGCCAGAGGTCTATTATGCTTAATGATATTATTATTGTGATTGTGAGGCCGGAGGCCAAGTCTATATATGTTTGTGAATATGGCATAGTTGAGTATAATAGTCGGGGTGCTATACTTATTTTATGTTTTGGCCTTGTGAGACACAGATACTCGATTTTCCCTGATAGGCCATTGTGGTTGATTTATGATTTACTGTGCCATGTTATCGATTATATATATATATGGGTGAGGATTAGCCATACAGCTCATATGGAGTGGGTGGAATCCAATAGACCCAGGGGTGAAGATTGGCCATACAGCTCATATAGAGTGGGTAGAATCCAATAGACCCTGGAATGTGGATTAACCATACATTCCAAAAGGGATGGGTGGAATCCACATGTCCAAGTTAAAGCATGCTAGCCTTATACTATATCACAACCAGAGTTGCGGATTAGTCATACAGCTCTGAAGGAGTGGATAGGATCCCATAGATCGAGGGATATTACACATAGGCACACATCTCCAATCAGGGTTACGGATTAGCCATACAGCTCTGAGGGAGTGGATGAGATCTTATAGACCGAGGGGATGTACAGATTTGATATTATATTGGTTATGATACCATATTTTACTATGCTTGATTTATATGATTACGACGGTTTTCTGTAATCAGTGTTTGAGCCTCTGATTTTTGTTTTGTATATTTGTCTACTTATTGAGTATTTTTTTAAATACTCACCCCTCACTTTCCATTTCAGGTTAGTGTAGTTAGACACGGTATAATATAGCTAAAGCGAGACGTTAGCATAGTTCTCAGGTACTCGACTCAGGATTTTGCATTATAGTCTATTGTATGTAAAAATATTTATAATAAAATAATTTGATGTATTTGGCTTGACCAAGAATATTTTGTAATGTATTTTAGAAAATACATATGTGTTACTTATATATTTGAAAATTTTTCATTCTATCTTATTTTATTTTAAAAATGAGTTTGAAAACAGGTATTAATGCCTTACGGTTCTAAGAGTGCATTCTAGGTGATAGGATGTATTCTTGGGATTCACGGCGATTACCATGTGGTTGACTAGGGTTGGGGCGTGACAGGACCTCACCCAGCCAAGGTTTATCACGCCTTATTACAAACCAGGTCTTAGACGCATAGGATGCTTGATCCGACCTAAGGGCTTACGGCACCTGGAACGGACAAGATTTTGAGAGGACCTAACCCGGTCAAGGTTTATCATGCCTTAACACGAACCAAGTCTTAGATGCATAGGATGCTTGATCTAGCCTAAGAGCTTATGGCACTTGGAATGGACAGGATTTTGAGAGGACCTAACCCAATCAGGATTTATTACGTCTTACCACGAACTAGATCTTAGATGCATAGGATACCTGATTCGATCTCAGGGCTTACGACACCTGGAACGGATAGAATTTTGAGAGGACCTAACCCGGTCAGGGTTTACCATGTCTTAATATGTACCAGGTCTTAGATGTATAGGATGTCTGATCTGGCCTAAAGGCTTATGGCACTTGAAACGGACAAGATTTTTAGAAATGGCTAAGTATTAACGGATTTTATGGCTCATGGCTAACCTTAACCTTAGGAAGACCTAGGTCGACCAGGGTTTACCATACCTTAGTACGAATTAGGTATTAAATGTAAGGGATGCCTGATCTGGGCTTAAGGGCTTACAACACCTAGGACGGACAGAATTTTTAGAAATAGCTAAGTATTAAGGGATTTTATGGCTCATGACCAACTTTAACCTTAGGATACATATTAAGGCAGAAAAATTCTGGGAGATACTATAAGAAGTCTCGAATATTTTATTCTTTATTTATAAAAAAGAATAATATAAGAAATGTTTAGAGCTTACAAATTGGCCACCTTGAGAGGGGCCTCCCTCAAGGGTAATATTTCAGCATCTCCACGCGTTTGGCTTTACTTGGGATGCTGCCATCGTGTTGGGCCAACTTGTATGTTCCTAGCCTAATTATTGGTAAAAACTACAGCATGTCCTCCCGACCCCATTCCTTTATCGGGTATGAGGGCTTGACTTTTGGTCTAGTCAAGGGAAGCCTCTAAGGGTCTCTCGCGGATGCAGTAAGTTTGCTTTGAGGAGGTGGTGAAGCACGATCTCGCTTCCCTTTGGTTTCCCCTTATAATGCCAATCCCTTCCCCAGCTTTGAACTTCAACTTCAAGTAGTGGATGCTCTCTACCGTTTTAGTGTTTTTGAGGAAGGGTCTTCTCAAGATGGCAGAGTATAGGATCCATAAGTTGACCACCTGAAAGCATACTATGGTGGTCTCTTGATAAGGCCTTTCTCCCATTGTGAATGGTAGCTATATCGATCCTAGGAGAGTGATGCAGGAGTCCCCGAATCCGTGCAAAGTAGAAATCGATGGGATTAATTCCAGGTCTTCTATACCTAGGGAGTCCAGCGTGTCCTTAAAAATTATATCTGCTGAACTACCTATATCGACCAAAATTCTACTGACCTGTTTAGAGGCAATCCCCATCGCCACTACCAATACAACATCGTGAGGGTAGTGGACCCCTACTTCATTCTCATCGGTGAACATAGTGGGGACAGTTGCCATCCTTGGCCTCTTGTTCGCCCGCACGTTCATCACATGAACATCTGAAGAGTGGCTAGGGAAGGAATATCATGCATAAATCCTGCGGGAGTTGTTTAACAATCCCGTCAAGGTAAGCCCCCCTGAGATGACCATGACGCTTGGGTCCGACTCTAAATAGTCTTTATCACCCTGATGTTACCCATTCCTATGGAGGATATGCTGAGAATCAACATAATTCGTGAGATAACTATTTTTGACTAGTACCTCAATCTGGCTTCGTAGATCCTCGGATTGACCAATGGTGTGACCGCCTTCCTTGTTGAACTCATAGAATCAGCCTTTGTTCTTTTTGGACACCTTGCTTTCATGGCTTGAGGGTCTGGTGCCAGGAGCCCTCGGCTTCTTATATACTCATATATCTCAAACAAAGGAGCTTTTAGTGGAGTAAATCCTTAGGCAGCCGCCTGTTCCACTCTCTTGGGAGAGTTCCTGCCTGGGGGTTATCTCGGTGGCCTGTCATCCTTGGGGTGTTGGGGTAAAAACTTTCCCTGACCCTGATCTCCCTTATCGTGTTTGGGATTTTCATAGAGAGCTCAATTTTTCTTTTGCCACGTATCCCGAGGATATTCCCTCCTGGCTGGGGCTGCTCGAGTTTCGTCCTTCAGCTTTAGGAGCATCTCTCTCTCAATCTCAATTTCTTCGAGCAGTTCTATCCTAGCTGCTTCATATGTATTTACTATTTATCGATGAATAGTATACCAAGCTCTTTCCAATCATAGGCCTTTTTTCAATCCTTCTAGAGCTAAAGGGTGATGAGAGGCCCCTAATTCCATTACTTCTTTGTGATACCTTCGCACGAAGCTTTTCAAGGTTTTTCCGACTCCCGGGCGTATTGACAGTAAGGTATTCAGTTTTGACTAGTAGCCACCGCCCCTTTGAATTCATTTTCAAAGAGGGTCACCAGTTGGTTGAAGTTGTTGATACTGGATAGCGGTAATTTCTTGTACCAGCGCCTTGTCGGCCCTTCTAGAGTCAAGAGAAAGGGTCAACATATTTGCAACTCTGTCAATCTTTGGATTAACATCATTTCTCCGAATGTGTTAATATGAAGAGATGGATCTGTCTTCCCCAAATAGGGGGATAACAGGGGTATCTTGAACTTCTTGGGGAGGAGCAGAGACATGATTTCTTTCGACATAAAGGACTTGAACCCAGAAGTAGGGGCTTTCTTTGTTCCTAGGTTTCTTCCCTGAACATGGATGTTATATGCTTCCATTTCACATAACATCCTCTTGATACATTCTTCCATCTCCCTTCTACTGACGATTGCTATTGCTTCCTTTTCCTAGGCCTGCTTCTCATTGAGGTATACTCTCATATCGGTGGAGGCCAGACTGGGTTCTATCTTTGATTGACTTGCCCCTTTGTAACTTTCATTGACATTATTTCTTTGGTGTCCTCGCCCTTCATAAATTTCGAAAGAGGTGTTAATCTCCTGAGGCACGCGAGGCTCCTCCAACCTTTTAGTCACTTTAGCTTTTCCTTTCTGCCCGACTGTTAGTTTGGACTCAGGCACATGACCATACACCTCTCTGGAGCCTCGAACTTTCTCTACATGGCCGTTTCAGGGAGATTGACTTTTTTTCTTTTCAGGGACAAAAGGTGTTCTCCCTTCTCCCAAGGAGATGGGTTCCCTAGCCATTTGCCTTCTGACCTCTAGGAGCTCCGTTTCTAGCTCTTCGACCCTACTGGCCAGGAATCTGTCTGTATGTCTGCTTCCTGACCAAGGTCCCTCCCGCTTTATGGAGGTTCTCCCTCCTTCACGGGCAATGCTTTTGCTGGAGCTAGAACCTTCTTCTCCTTGTCTTCTTTCTGCCATCTTCAAGTTTTCTAAGTTAGCAAAATTTTCAGAAAATACTCTTCCTTTTTCCTTCCTTCACGAAAATGGTACTTCAATGGCTTTTTGTTTGATTTCCCACAGACGACGCTAGCTGTTGGTGCAAGAATTGTCCGAGGACCCTCTTCACAGTCAACTAGGAATGACTCTGTGGGTGAGGTGTGAGGGCGATATAGTTACTGTCAGACGGTGTATCCTTCGCTGAAGAATGGCTAGATATTTGGCTGTTTCTGACGAGGCTTCACCTCCTAAGCCTGCAAAATAATAACACCTTCGGAGTGATACTGGGTGAGGAAACTCCGATGTCTAAGTTAGAAATGAGGGAAGGTACTGATCTCAATTAGATTATGTACCCAAGGATAGGTAGTCTTGTTATAGTATAGTCCGGTGAGTCCAAGTGTTGTATCCACAGGGAGTGTTTTTTCCAAGAGTCTAATTGGCTATGTCCAAGC
>JAVXUL010005484.1:0-12680 GCA_035590515.1 Trichilia minutiflora | reverse complement strand
GAGATAAGAAGAGAAGAAGAGAGTGACATATGGTTGGTGTGTGGAGAAATGAGAGTGCAATAGTTTCTTCTTCTTCCTCTAGACAAATTCGATTTCTAGAGAGAGAAAGAAGATTTTGCTCTTAGCAAAATCATTTCTTGAAAAGAAAAAGAAGAAAACTGAGAATAGAAAAGGATGGAAAATTATTTTTCATTCTTGTTTCTCCTTCCATGTGAACAAGAAGAAGTTTTCTAGGAGTCTTTGGAAGCTTGGGCACTTGCTCATCTCTCTTGAAGAGCATCATCATAATCATCATCAATGAACCAGCGTGTGAATATGCTTGGAGGCGACTGGAAGTGGCTTAGCTTTTCGGATAACGAACAAAGAGGTATGTAGATACCCCTTTGTTTATATTCATATATATTTTCTGGTTTTTAACTTGTGAAAATTTTTAAAAGTTTCATATAACTAGTTGACGATCCTTCAGTGGCTTTTTCGCACTTTTATATGGTGGTTATAGCCCTAAAGTTGGGTTTGGAGAAGAAATTGGTTTTACCTCTATTAGATTCCTCTATATTGTGACATCGGAGATTAGAACATATCTTTATAGAGAGAATTCAAAAATTAGTAACTGATAGAATATTTTGTACTTTGAATTTTATTAATTTGATACTTGTGTGAATTATATTAAGAAAAATAGGCTTACAAGTCAAAAAAAGTGTCAAGATGAGTTTTGACATATTAGAGATTATACATACAAAAATATATAGTCATAACTTGGTCTCATATGGTTAGAAGTATTTCATCATCTTAATTGATAACTATTTATGATATACGTAGCTCTACTTATTAAATACTAAATATGAAGCATTAGATGCTTTTAAAATATTCAAAGCTAAAATAGAGAAACAATGTAGTAAGCAAATAAAGATTATGAGATCTGATAGAGGTGGTGAATACTATAGTAGATATATTGAGAATGGACAAGCACCTAGTTCATTTGCAAAGTTTTTCAGTAACATAGGATTATTACCCAATACACTATACTTGGTTCTCCAGACCAAAATGGTGTAGTAGAAAGAAGAAACCAAACTTTGTTAGACATAGTGCAAAGTATACTTAGCAACTCCAAACTTCCTAAATCCTTATAGAGTGAAGCTCTTAAGATAGGTATGTGCATATTAAATTGGGATCTAACTAAAATTGTTTCTAAAATACCATTTGAATTATGAAAAGATTGAAAATCGAGTTTACAACCTGTACACATTTAGGTTTTGTAATAAGAGTTTAAAATCCACAAAAGAAGAAGTTAGATTTGAGAACTATAAGTGGATATTCATTGGATATTCAGATCTAAAGAATATAAATTTTTACTATCCATTTTATTGCACTAGATTTGTGAAATCAAAAAGTGTAAAATTTCTTTAAAATAACTTGATCAGTGTGTGAGATCAATCCTAGAGCATATTTTTCACAATTGATCATTCAGATATTCAACCATTTACTTCAAGTACTAAATTAATTGTCATTAATAACACTTTTCTAGTACAAATGAGTGTTAATTATCCAATGGTTGATATTTAGCCAATAATGAATAACAATCAAATCTCATAAGTAGATGATGTTCTAGTCGATCCAGTTATTCAAGAATTACCTAAAAATATTGAACAACCAATTGTACAATAATCTTCTCAGGAGAATATTGATACAACATTAAGAATATCTACTAGAATAAAAAAAATCATATATACCTAGTGATTATATTATGTATTTACAAAAGTTTGACATAATATTAGAGCCGAAAATGATCATAATACATTTTTATAAGCAATAAGTTATCAAGATCTAACTTATGGTATAATGCTATGAAAGATTAGATGAATTCCATGTCAATGACTGGAGTCAGGGATCTTGTTGAGTTGCCTAAAGGGTTTAAACCTATAAGGTGTAAATGGATCCTTAAGAATAAGAAAGATTCATTGGACAACATTGAGAGATACAAGGTTAGACTTATTACCAAAAAATTTACTCAAAATGAAGGAATCGATTACATAGAGATTTTTTTTGCTATGTCCAAAATGTATTATCTCCTAGTAATTA
The DNA here is from genome assembly GCA_035590515.1 of Trichilia minutiflora. Taxonomy (NCBI): domain Eukaryota; kingdom Viridiplantae; phylum Streptophyta; class Magnoliopsida; order Sapindales; family Meliaceae; genus Trichilia; species Trichilia minutiflora. The sequence goes on along the minus strand of JAVXUL010005484.1, from coordinate 10,601 downwards.
TAGAATTAGTAGCTCATTTTGATTTAGACCTACATCAAATGGATGTGAAAATGGCTTTTCTTAATAAAAATTTGTAAAAAGAGGTATACATGATATAACTTAAAGGATACTCTTTCAAAGAAAGTGAGTATTTAGTTTGTAAGCTTAAAAAATCTATATATGGATTAAACTAAACCTCCCGTCAATGGTATTTAAAATTCTATGATATTATCTCTTCTTTCAGCATTGAAGAGAATATCATGGATCAATATATATATGAGGTAAAATAATTTCTTTTTAAAAATTTTAATATGAAAGATATGGGTGAGACATCTTATGTCATTGACCTAAAGATCCATAAAGACAAACATCGAGGAATATTAGGTTTGTCTTAAGAAACTTACATTAAGAAAATTTTAGAAAGATTTCAAATAAAAATTGTTCACCAAGTACAACACCGATTGTCAAGGGTGATAAGTTCAATTTGAACCAATACCCTAAAAATCATCTCGAAAAAGAACAAATGATAAACATTCCATATACTTCAATTGTTAAAAGTATTATGTAGGCTCAAGTTTGTACCAGACCTAACATTGCTTTCCCAATTGGAATATTAGAATAATATTAGAGTAATCCAGGTATAGACCACTAAAAAGCTATAAAAAAGTGTTAAAGTATCTTCAAAGGATGAAAGATTACATGCTTATATACATACAAACTAATAATTTGGAAATAGTTGGCTACTCAGATTCTAACTTTAGTGATTGTGATGATTCAAGAAAATCCAATTTTAGATATATATTTATACTAGCTGGTGAAACTATTGTAATCAAAATACCATCTCATTATAGAACATGAAAACAAAATTTACTCTTATAAACCTTCTAGTATATACATTGATCCATGATATTCTCTTCAAAAATGAAAGAAGAGATAACATCATAGAATTGTAAATACCATTGGCAGAAGGCTTGTTTCAATCCATATATAGATTTCTTAAGCTTATAAACTAAATGGTTCAATCCATATATAGATTTCTTAAGCTTATGAACTAAATGGTTGTCATCTTTGAAAGAGAATCTTTAAGGTTGTTTCATGTATACCTCTTCTTCTAGATTTTTATTGAGAAAAATTATTTTCACATCCATTTAATGTAGCTCTAAATTAATGCCCTAATTACTCGAAAAGAATCCTTTTTATATATAAAAGAAAAAGTATCTGTGTAATCGTTTCTTTCTATTTGAGTGAATCATTTGGCAATAAATTTGACATTGTATCTCTCAAAGTTGTCCAATGAATCTTTCTTAGTCTTAAAGATTCATTTACACCTTATGGGTTTAAACCCTTTAGACGACTTAACAAAATCCCAAACTCCTTCATTGACATGGAATTTAACTCATCTTTTATGGCATTATACCATAAGTTAGATTTTTAATAACTCATAGCTTGTGAAAATGTATCAGTATCAATTTCGATTCCAACATTATAGTTAGACTATTGTGAATACACATTATAATCACTGCATATAGATGATCTTTTGATTCTAGTAGATCTTTTTAATATTCTATCAATATTCTACTGAGGAGATTGTTGTACTTTGTTTAATATTTTTAGTTAATTCCTAAACAACTAAATCTACTGGAATATCATCTCCTCGTGGGATTTGATTATCATTTATTATTGGTTGAATATCAACCATTGGATAATTAACACTTATTTTTACTAGAAGTATTATTAATGATAATTAGTTTACTACTTAAAGTAGAATGTTAAATGTCTGAATGATTAATTTCAGAAACTATATTTTGGGATTAATCTCTCCCACTGATCAAGTTATTCATTAAAAATTTATATTTTTTGATTTTATAAATCTAGTATGATAAGATAAATAATAAAATTTATATCCTTTAAACCTTTCTAAACATCCATATATCGCCCTCAGATTTAACTTCTTCTCATGTGGATTGTAAATTATTATTTTAGAAGGGCAACCCCAACGTGTACATATTGTAAACTCAGTTTCTAACCTTTTTATAACTCAAATGGTTTTTAGAAAAAGCTTTAGTTAGAACCTGATTTAATATGTACATAGCTGTTTTAATAGCTTCACTCTAAAAGAATTTAAGAAGTTTTGAGTTTCTAAGCATACTCCATATCATGTCCAATAAAGTTTGATTTCTTCTTTCTATTATACTATTTTGGTCTAGAGAACTAGGCATAGTGTATTAGGCAACAATCCTATATTCCTAAAGAAACTTTATAAATAAATTAAGTGCTTAACCATTATCAATATATCTATTATAGTATTCACCACCTCTATTAGATCTCACAATCTTTATTTACTTATTACATTGCTTCTCTACTTCAACTTTGAATATTTTAGAGCATCTAATGCTTCATCTTTAGTATTCAATTAGTAGAGGTATATCTATATGTATGATCTCTAATATGTCAAAACTTCTCTTAGTATCTTTCTTTGACTTGTTGGTATGTTTTTCCTCAATACAATCCACAAAAGTATTAGAATAGTAAAATTCAAAGTATTAAGTATTCTATCAGTAACTAATTTTTAGATTCTCTGTATGGAGATATGTTCCAATCTTTGATACCACAATATAGAGGAATTTTCGTTTATAACATATCTTTAATACCAGCACAAGTATGTATTGTATTATAATAAACATCATTTTGTAAGTTAATATGAAAAAGATCATTAGATAATATACCATTTCCAACAAGATTAGATTTATAAAAAATATTTACAAACGAATTCAAAAATGTAAAAGAATATCTATAAGGTATAAGTATCAAAACATAAGTTAAATTCCTAAAAAAACTAGAAATATAAAAGGTTTTCTCCAATGTTAGTACAAAACTACTACTAAAAAATAAATTATATATCCTAATAGCTTTCACATGTGATTGTATCTTATTTTCTAGAAAGATATACTACTCAGCTTCCACTAGCTTCCTTAGGTTTTGCAAGCCCTGCAAAATATTCATAATATGAATTGTAGAACCAGAATCAATTCACCATGTGTTATGATAATCCACAATCATGTTAGATTCATAACAAACAAGAGAGATTGAAAACCTTTCTTGGAAAGCCACTATTAAAATTTCATCCAATCCTTCTTCATATGTCTCTTTTTTTAACAAAAGAAACATTTAGATTCATTTTGAATTGTGGTTTAGGGAGGTATCTTTGGTATTTTAACCTTCCTCTTTTGCTTGGTTTGCCCTTTCTTCTTTCCTTATACAGTCAAATGTATACTATGTAAAATTTCTCCTAACTTCATCATCAACCTTCCTTCCTCTTGTACACTCATGGTCATTAGTTTATTAATGCACCACTGATCATTATTGTATTATACAAGATTTTAAAATATTTATATAGCTAAGGAAGAGTGCTCAGAATGTAGTGTACTAAGAAAGATTTCGACATTCCAACCTTAAATGTCTTAATTTGAGCCGCAATGTCCCTCATTTTTATAATGTACTCATGCATATCATTGACATGAATGAGCCTCATAGAAGAAAACTTTATTATCAAGATGCTAGCCAATACCCCATCAGATGATTTAAATTGTTCACCAATAACCTTCAATAAAGCTTGAATATTATTATTTTGAGTGATAGAACCACGAATGCCAGCAGAAATTTTTACTTTAATGAATATAATACTAACGTAATTAGATCGCTCTTAGCATTCATAAAGAGCGATTTCAGTTGGAGTGTTTCTTTTAATATTTTATAATTATTTCCTTTTAGTTTGGAAAGATTGATATTAGATAGATTTGACAAGTTCTAAAGCTGGACACAATACATACTTATGTCATAAATTTATTGCCAATATTTCTCATCATGCTTTATCTATATAAAACATACTTAAAATATGAATAAATTGACATAAAATGCTGTTTGTGGATGAAATATTTTATGCTCGTAAATTCATAGATCCTTATGATAAAACTATCAAATTATATCTATTTCTTAATTCTTGTGGGTAAGTTAAGAGAAATAATTTGATATTTTATCTTAATTAATCACATGAATGAAATAAAAATGTCTGTGAAATAAAATTTATTACACTAAATATAATTAATTACAATTTATATCTTTTATACTATATGTGATTCTAACATTAACATATAATTTTTATTTAATTTAGAGATGCTATAGCTACTCTCTAATTCATCAAAAATTATATGGATCATACAAACATATATATTGCAGAAATTTTACTTAATATTTTGGTCTTCATAAATCTATTGTACAGGGAATAAAGAGTAATTTATTTAAACTATAAATCACACCAAGTCAATTCCCAAGAAAGATTAGAGGCATCGCAAATGGTCCCACTTAAAACCCAATCTCTTTAGATAGAATTTTCCTAAACTTGTAATTAATAGCAAAATAAACTACAATAATTATACCCAACAATAGTTCTTAATTTTGGTATTATTAATATGCTGGTGTTTATAAATATATTTTGAATTTTGCATTCTTAATATTGGCATTCCTAATTTATTGTATGATAATTCTCTATGCATATTAATAAATCGCAAAAATTAAGTATTCCTCTAGTATTCAAATATGCATATTATAAAAATTCAACAATATGCATAACTGCACCAAATGAAATAAATACTAAAGCATATCAAAATTGTAAATTTTATCTGTAACATTCTGCACTTATGTAGGAGTATCGTGGTAAGCTAATTGAAGCAAACATTTTGTCGATCATGAGGTTCAGGTTTGTTTTTTTAAATCCAAAATATTTTTACCCTTTCGTAAAATATCTATTTGGATGCTAAATCGACTCATTAATATTGTATTAATGTTTAGTGAGGAAATAAGGTTAATTTGATGAATATTGAAAGAGTTTGGAAGAGACTTCCTTGAAGGCATCATCCGAGCTTTCGAGTTAAATTTCTGTTGATCGAAAAATCCAAGGATTTCATAAAAAGAAACAGCATAAAAATTGGAGCTTAGATGAGTGAGTGGAAGCCTTGTTGCAAGCTATTATACACATAAAGGCATGATGAAAAAGGGACAAAAGATAAATTTGCACCCATATACCTGTATAAAAGACCAGAGAAAGCCTACTTTATTCATTTTCTTCTTCTTCTCGCATCAAGTTTTGGTTCATTTTACTCATTTTTAACCATTAAAACTTTGTTTTATGCTGTTAATCAAATGTCCTCAACATGAACTACACTCTGTAACTTTTCTTTTGTTGATTGGGTTAAAGAATAACTTAGGAGCACCTTTTGGATAGTATTTTTATACTATCATATTTAGGGATTTTTAGCATTTACCCAAAACCAAAGCAATTACAAGTTAAGTTGGCCTTTGTGTAAGCCTTTCAGTTTCATTACGATGTTATTTTCATGTTTTTAAAAGATGATATGAAATTTATTTATATTTTCATTACGAATGTTATTATTCTTGTTAGAATCTTTGGTTAGCTCTAATTTCTTCATTTGATTTACATGTCTAAGATGTAGAATATATGAGTTTAGCATTATGATTGTGAGTATTAAGATTTTAGCATGCTTAATAGATTATGATAGCAACGAAACTTAGTTGTTTCTTTAAATTACATTAGGGTAGATAATAAGTTGTAAGAATTCGTGTTTCAGAGGAGAGGGAAATATTGTGTCATATTAGAGTTAGCAATTTAATTCAGTTATGTTAAGTTTGCTAACACCCTTTTGTTTATAATTTTTATGTTGGGTACTCTGAGAAAGCAGCCATCTAGCTAACATTGACTTGGTATTAGTTTTGCTTACCTTAGCTCACTGTAAGTGATATTTTTTTTATGTTTCATCGTTTTTTTAATGTTTATGAAAGTGCAATATTTTGAAAAGTTTTAAGAAAAATAGTATTGATTGTGAATTTCATGAGTTATAAGTGGAATAACTATGCTTTGTTTATGTTTTCATGTGATATCATAATAATGCCTATGCTTATGGATACGTTAAGATATGTGGGAATATTGTAGGATGTTATGAGAAATTGAAGGAAACTTGAAGGGTTATATGGTGTTAAGGCCAGGAGAAGACCTAATTTGTTGATGGATATGAATTTGCCATGTATAATGTATGTATATCTAGACTATGATTTAGATGAAATGATATTTATGATTGATACATGTAGTATGATAGATAAGTACCGGAAGTGTTGATTTATTGAATTGAGTAAAGGTCAAGAGGAGACCAATATGGTTGTGTTATATACTTTTTATGTATGACATATATATATATATGGTTACATGCATGTGCTTATGCTATAGATTTTATCTATGAATCCAGTTATGATTGTCTCTCTGTCCAATTAAGTGCGTAACTCTGGGTATAAACTATCCCTCTATCCGATCAAGTGCGTAACTCTGGATATGAACAGCTAAAGATGATATGTGCATAATGCTTGATTACATGTTATATCTTCATGTATGACAGTGTTATTGAGATGTATGAATAGCTGGCCAGAGTAGTAACTTTTTACATTCTATATATATATTATTAAACTGTTTTTTTATGATTTTATTGTTATTTCTTTCCACTTACTAAGTCTTCCCCAGACTTACCCCTTCTTTTTCCTCTAGTTTTGTAGGGCTTTTTTAGTACTCCATTTTGTAGTAGATGTTATAAGGGCAAGCCAATTAATACTAATATGTGTTCACGAAGGGATCGGGTTCATTTTGCATTGTAGATGATGTTTGGATTTTAAAATCCTCCTATGTATTGTGGACATATTGATATGTAAATCCTTGGTGGAACACACACACATGCTATATAGTTTTATTATTTTGGTGCATATGTATATATGTTAGGCTCGGAGTCCTTTTTGAAATTTAAATAGACAGAGTCCATTTATGTCATTCATATGATGTGTTGAGCATTAAATCTGTAACTAACAGGTGATCAGGGTCAAGTTCTCATTAGATGTTGCTATGAGGTTAAGGGGGATGAGCGATTCTCGTCTTTTGCTGGTCACGCCGTAGGGTGTGACATTATCAATTTACGTACTAATTGCAAATAATATACAATTCTTATTTAAAATGCATGCACATCAAATTTTTAAAAATAAATGCATAAATTAAGATATTTATCTAAAATAATCATGTATAATACCTTCATTCATAAATACAACTGAAATATACTTTTAAGTATCAATTCTGTAAAATATATGTATAGTAAAATTCAATTAGTCTAACGGTAAAGGGTATAAATTTGGGAGTTTGTTTCAAACCTTACGCCCCAAATCCCTCTTTTTTCTTTAATTGAAATAATGCAGATGGCATGTCTTCCACATACAAACCAGGACTACATGTTGTCCATTTGTTAAGGAGGTTGTCTTCAACCTTCTACCAGATCGACCCGACTCGGATGCGACTTGGTAGAGGCTCGATTCAAAAATCTGGCTATTTCTCTATTTTTCAGTCACCGTTTTTGATATTTCAAAAGTTAAAATTCTTATAAGATCATTTACGAGATGATTTTTAACATAATATATCATCATAATACATCAAAATTTGAAAGATGAATAAAAACAATTTCGATGCAGAATTTATATTTTTCAGAACTCATAAAATTCAAGGTAGAGGTAATTATTTGCTCTAATACCAATTGGTAGCATGAAAATATAAATCATGCTTTAAAAATAATTATGGAAGCCTAAAATTTTCAAGGATATTAACCTCTTGTCATTGCTATTTGCTATCGATTTAAGGTTAATAAAATGATTTTTTAAGCTTTCTTAATCCTTACTTGATGGTATTTTACAAGCAAAATGAGTTTAGAAACCACCTATCATATTTTCTCCTCTTTATATAGGTCTTTCCATGAAAAACTGACGGGAGGTTACTAAGCATTAATTATGATGATCTACACTTTCAAATGACAGTTTTCTACAACTGTAACAAAGAGTAAGGAGGTTTATTTTGCAGTCATAGAGTTATGGGCCACTTATGATGAAGGTTACCACCATCAAAGTGGTTACCTCCTACAACTCAACGTTGGACTCATCTCAAAACAAGATCTTCAATGATGCTATGGCTTGTACTACTAGTATTGCAGTGTCTGCGATCATTGAAAGTTATCCTGAAGTGTTTGATGAGATTGAAACTATGGTGAAGTTGGGACTTCTATAAGCATGTTGGTCAAGGCTTTTCCTTGGATTAAAGGCATCAACTTTGATCTTCCTCATGTGGTGAATGTTACAGAGAAGTGTCATGGAATTGAGCTTGTTGAAGGTGACACGTTTGATAATTGAAACTCTGGTGGATGTTGGCTGGCGAGTTAGGACTTGTTTAAGCATGTTGGTCAAGGGTTTTCCTTGGATTAAAGGCATCAACTTTGATCTTCCTCATGTGGTTAATGCTGAAGACAAGTGTCATGGAATTGAGCTTGTTGGAGGTAACATGTTTGAGAGTATTCCAAAGGCAGATGATATTTTCATCAAGGTTGGTAATACTTTTTTAGTTCTTTAAAATAAGATTAGCAGAACTTGTTATTGTTCGTTATGAAGTTTCTCAATTATTAATTATTGTTTGGTTAACATAGACAATTTGCAGAGGGTTTTGCATGATTGGCCAGACAACGAATGCATCAAAATCATGAAAAATTGTAGAGAAGTTATTCCAAAGGCCAAGGGGAAACTGATAATTGTTGAAACAATCATAGAAGGGGATGAAGGAGACAAATCAATATAGGCTGGGCGATTAAAGTTACAAATGACGATGATGGCTCACACAACCGGAAAAGAGAGAAAATTGAAGGAATGAGATTCTATTCTTGGGCAGGCAGGTTTTAGCAGATATAATATCATACCAATCCGTTCAATTCTATCCCTTATCGAAGCTTTTCCTAATTAATCTAATTAGAAGTGTGGAAAAAATTCGTTAGTCTCCTTTTAAGGTTTGTTATTGATGGAAGGTTATCTCATGGTTGCTTATTGCCAAATGTTGATGTATTGGAAAGTAGGTTGGTCTTTTGACTCAAATTGATTTGTTGCCGTTGCTTGACTCAAATCGGTAAACATATGAATAGCACATAAAAAGATGAAACAAAAATAAAATTTTGAAACTAAAATATGTAGCATAAAAATTAAATTTATAATATGTAAACGTAAAAAAATCTTAATAATAGAGTACGGGAAAAAAGAAATATGAGTATTCGAGGGTATGATAGATGGAAAGACGTTAGCGTCGACAGTTATCCTAAGAAAATTAAAATAAATAAGAATAACAAATAAATGAACATATATAAATATTCTCATATTTATATTTATATTTGTTAGTCGTAATGGATGATAATATTAATATTGATAAATTAATTTATTGTAAAAAAAATATAAATATTTGTATCTAAAAATATTCTTTTTGTTTTAATATATTTTTGTTAATAATTTTAAGTTTTTTGTCTAATTGATGAAGTAAAACAATATCATTTTTATTCAAATTAAAATGATATGATTTTGAAAAATGATAAAACGGATATTTTTTTGTCTATTTTTAAATATTTATAAATATTTGTATAAATTCGTATCAGATTTAATTTTAATACGAATTGGATAGACATTACTCGTATTCATAAAATATTTATTTTCTATTTACCTGTTTTTGCAAAAAATAAATGTATATTGGCAGATATTGTTATCCACGGATTAAATGCTATTGCTACCTTCGAATGATTAACATTTGTATACTTAATATGTATTTTAAAATTAATTAATTATAATAAATAAAAAAGTTACGCATATTATTATTCTTTACAAGGATATGAAATCCTAAAAATATTGTGTGAATTATTGATATTTATTTTAGACATGTCTTGGATACGATTCTCTCGAAGAATTGAGATATCATTTTGTGCTAAAATACTCTACACCATCGAATTCACCACAAAACTCTGTCCTTACTTTATACAGCACGTAGATAGAAACAAATACTATCAATATACCACGTCTTAAATACTGCAAACCAATCTTTATACAGCTTGCATCTTTATACAACTGTATGGATAAGGCAATATTCTTCGAATATCCTGCCCATAATAGACATAATCTATATGATAGGTTCTTGATCACACACACAAGGTTCTGGAAATACTTTTATGAATTTATTAAACAATTTCAGGTCTTTATATAGTTTTTACAAGATAAGAATACTGAAAGCAACAGTAACAATCACGTACAACACATGGCATTTATTATAGACTAATTCAAAACAAATTCAAACAAACTCTTTCTACTTGACTCCTAATAACCAAGAGTTTATTAGATGAAATAAACAAATCACTAAAAACTTTGAAATAGTCAGTACCAATGATGCCTCCCCTAAACTAAACGCAGTAGCATTCAGTTTAAGCTCAGTGGTACCTCATGATCTCAATTTGATTTTGTACCCAAGTATAAATAGTCTTGTTATAAATAGTCCGGTGAGTCCAAGTGTCGTATCCACGATAAGTGTTTTTTTAAAGAGTCTAATTAGTTATGTCAAAGTCAATGTCCAATAGAAGAAGTCCAATAGCAAAAGTAGAACAAGTGTTGGATTGATTTTAAAGAAGAAATTATCAAATAAGAATTAAATATAAATTAAAATACTAAGGCTTTGA
>JAVXUL010005473.1:0-12681 GCA_035590515.1 Trichilia minutiflora | reverse complement strand
AATCCATCACTTGTTCTACCTTTTCTATTGGATCTTGGCTTGGACATAACCCAATTGGACTCTTGGAAAAAACACTCTTTGTGGATACGACACTTGGACTCACCGGACTATACTACAACAAGACTACCTATACTTGGGTACATAATTTAATTGAGATCAATATCAATGGCTCTCTAAAGTCTTAGCCAAAATTGATATATAACATAAGGATTTTGATCTGACATAATCATAACTAACACATCATGTAATATAATGATCTTTGCTATGTACAACCTGGCTAACTTATCCAAAGAGAAATTGGTTCGGATAGATAAAATGAACAAACTTTGTGAGTCGATCAACCGTTACCCAAATTACATCATAGCTCACTTGTGTTCATGGTAAACCAACTATAAAATCCATTATAATGTGTTTCTATTTCCATATAAGTATAGGTAAAAGTTATGAAGTTCCTTCAAGTTTTTGATGCATTGTTTTTACTTGTTGGCATACTAAACACCTAGCCATATAATCAGATATATCTCTCTTTATCATCGACCATCAATAACTCTTCTTAATAATTTGGTATATCTTGGTGTTATCCGGATGCATATCAAATACTGAATTATGAACCTCCTTTAATATAGTCTCTCGTAACTCTCTCTCATTAGGTACACAGACTCTCTTTTTTAGGCTAAATATCCCATCTTGAGTAAAGTAGAAATCACTTGTCTAACCATCTGACATCCCCTAGCAAATCTTAGTTAACTCTCTATCTTGAATCTGCTCGTGTCTAATCTGATCTATTAAAATTGGTCTAACAACAAAATTAGCTACTAAAGCTCTAACCTCATCATACCCTAGTGTTATTCCTAAAGATCTCAAATCCAACAACATAGGCACATAAGTGGTCTAAATATGGGATAAGGTAGACAAAGATTTCCTACTTAGGGCATTTACCACTATATTGACCTTCTAAGGTGGTAGTCAATAACCAAATTATAATCTTTAATCAGTTCTAATCATCTTCACTGCTGGAAATTTAATTCTTTTTGTTTGACTAGTTATTTCAAATTTGATATATCCACCACCTGGTGTAGGAAGTGTTAGAATTAAAGTCGAATTGAGACGGTCTTTTAAAAATTGAAAATTTTGTTCACACTGGTTATCCCACTCAAATTTGACTTTTTTTCTCAATAAACATGATAGTTACTAAAAAAACCCTTAATAAATTTCTGATAGTTTCTTGCTAATCCTAAGAAAATACAAATCTCTATAATGTTCTTTAGCCATTTCCACTATACTATAGCTTTAATCTTCCTTAGGTCTATAAATATTTCATTACCCAATATAACAAACTCAAGAAAATTCATTTCTTTTAGCCAAAACATGCACTTAGAGAATTTACATATAATTGTCTATCATTTAGAGTCTGAAGCATTACTCTGCATTACTGAGCATATTCTTTCTTACTTCTCGAATGCACAAGTATGTCATTGATAAATATAAGGGTGAAGAACTTGTCTAAATAAGGGTGAAAAACCTAATTAATCAAATATATAAAGGTTACAGATCGGTTGGTTAACCCAAATGCCATAAGCAAAAATTTGTAATGATTATATTAAGTTCTAAACGTTGTTATATGAATATCCTCCTCTTGGATCCTCAACTGATGATAGCCCAACTTTAAACCAATCTTAGAGAAAACCATTATACCCTGTAATTGATCAAATAGATCATTAATCCTCGATAGCAGATATTTATTCTTGATGGTTATCTTATTAAGATATTTATAGTCAATATACAGCCTCAACGTATCATTTTTTTCATTAAAAATACTAGCATACCCTACAGTGATATACTTGGTCGAATAAAGCCCTTTTTAACTAAATTTTTTTAATTGAACTTTTATTTCTTTCAATTTAGTTGGTAGCATACAATAGGACGGTATCAAGATCAATATTTTCCCTAATACAATATCAATATACAATTAAAACTCTCTGTCAAACAATAATCTTGAAAAGATATATATGTCAAGTATGTCTGACACCCTTACTGTAACAATCTTATAGCATTTAACTCTAATATCACATAAGAAAGAAGTATCTTTCGTTCACTCATAAAAATTATTTTATGATATACTTGACCTACTAAAAGTTACTACCTTTTTAAAATAGTCGACGAATATATAATGCTATGATAACCATTCTATGCTTAAAAATGGCATCAAAATATTGAATTCTTAACAAAATCAAATTAACCTCAAAAGCAAGATCTCCCACCATCATATTGTACTATTTGAACATAATCTTCTAAAGTAATCTCTGTCCTAATAGCGTATGTACCATAAGCTTTGATTTTAATAATATCAGGTCTTTATCAGTGTGCCTTACAAATGTCATGCTAATGTATGACCTGTCTAAATCAGAATCAATCAAAATATATGCTGGATGACCAAAGATCATCATTAAACTTGTAATTACCTCTAGATTAGCCTAGGCTTGCTCCAGATTCATCACAAAAATTCAAGTCTGAACTCAGGATTAATTATTTCAGTTACTCTAACAAATAAATACACTTCTTAAATTAGATCAACAAGCACCGATGGACTATAATCGAGTAGTCGACTGCTAGTTGTTAGAAAATCTCAAACTCTGTATTGTTTGACTAGGTGCCTTTGGTATCCTCAAACTAAGGCAATGTTTCTTCATGTATCTGACTTGATCGTACTGATAACATACTGTATACAATATATAAGGTCCACTATAAAATTGCCTACAACTAAAACATCATCCTTGTTTAAAAAATCTCCTACCCGAACAAGTAAATCCCAAACTAAAAGTACTAAATCAGGACAATCACTGCTCTTTAAGAGAAAAAGGCGATATAACCCCCGGACTTGTCGACTGTCCACTCAATGATTCATTACTTCATCTTTTTTTTTATGACTGACCCACCAATATATTAAGATATTTTCTCTTCTAAAAACTTGCCTTGGGTTTCCTCTCTCCAATCAATACCTTGGCCTAAAAATCTAACTAAACTCTCTCTTTGTAACTTTGCTTGCCGATTACTAGTATTCTATCCCTGATATCTAAATTTAGTCCAGTTTCAAATTTGGAACATAAAGTTTCTTCATTAGCAAACTCTGACACAAACACTATCAACTGTCTCATCTGTGTCTTATAATTAGTAACTGATTTTTTTCATCTATTTTAAATTCAAAAACTCTTGTATTTTCTAATTGTTGTGAAAATGAGTAAAGTACTTCTCATAAAATGCCCTCCAAAAATCAATTCATCCAAGTTTAACGCTCAGTCTTATCACAATATTCTATCATCAAGTGGTAGCACTCTACTTAAGCAGTTTAGTAGCCACTCTCAACTTTTTCTTATTTGTCATATTCATATCATCCATATTCTATTGTATTTCTCTAAGCCATCTGCTTGTTTTCACAGCATCTGAGATGTCTGTGAATGGTACACTACCCAGTTGTCTCATTTATTTAATTAATTTGGACAGTTTTTGTTTTTGTATTAATCAAAAAGATTTTGCAGGAATGGTATAATCTTTCTGTGCTGCCATACTTGTAGGCAAAACACCCAATGATTGCTATAGTGGAACCTGCACTTATTGAGTCTGAGTCATGTTCTACCCAAAATTCTATGTATTCCAATATGTCATAAATATATTAAAAGTTTTTTGTGATTAAGAAAAATACATACTACTCTCAGGGATCTGTACTTATGATGGAGGATCCACATGTTGTTCCTTATCAGTTAGAGAAGAAAAACATAAGAGAAAGTTATCTGTTCATCCCAAATTACCAAATTATTACGATGCTTACCCTTTCTACTTTTAGATTATGGCAGTATTATTGCATAAGAAATTTAAACAACATTATAACAACCCATCAAATCAAATTAGCTCGACTTAATTTTATAGTCAACTAAAACTTTTAACTAACTTATCAAAATCCAAAAATCATAAAAAATCGAGATCATCAAAATCAAAAGCAAGAATTCAAAAACATTATAAAATTGAGTGCTCTGATATCAATAAAATTATCACGACTTGACTCTAAGAAAACCATATGACAATCGCTGCAAATATAAGATATGTATTCTACTAATTAGAATAAACTCCAAAGAAATACAAGGCATTCGAAAAGAATTTGTTTTATAAATCCAGTTTCTAATCATAAAAAAATGCAAATTCATTTCAAAACCAAAATAGAATCTCAAACTCATCAAATTAAATCTATCCAAATGACATTGCAAACCAATATTCATCAAATAAACCTTAAATCATGTCATCAATCCATATAAATTTATAAAATCCATACATATAAAGTTATGAATATACATAAATACTAAAATCTAAATCATTTATTATTATTTTTGTTTCAGTAGACCAAAAACATAAACTTGATTTGAGTACCTATAGTAAGCATTAAAACTCTAATCAAATCAACTAATACCTAGCACACAACCAACTATTTTGAAATGTAATGGGAAAAATGGTAAGTATTGAAAAATACTTAGTGAACAGACAGTTTAAAGAAATATAATATAGACAAGCTATCTAAAAATCTTTATAAGTTGTGTAGTTAACACGCTTTAATTCCATCCACAAATATACGTATGACATGAAACAAAATTAGTGAAAACATTTCAAAAAATCAAAATATAAAGTCTTTTCAGTTTATAGGATTTTATCCATAACCAGTAGAGACGAAATACCATAGCATGCTATATTTTATGGATTATTAGGTCATATGGATCACTCACCCTATTTATACTACGTGATCGATCCTCACCCTTAAACTTATTAAATTTCACATACCCTATTTCATACTGCATGGAATCTTTACCCTCAATGATAAATCATCAACAATGGCACCTACGACTAAATTGATGAATAATGGCACGCAAGTTTAAAACCAATAACAAATAACAATAGGCACTCAAGGCCCCAAATCAACAATAATGGCCCACAAGGTCTAACATCAAAACCATTATGCACAAGGCCAAATCCATATATCATAAAGAAATCAAATTTAACAATAAGCCTCCGACCTTAAATATAAACAAATCATACCACCATCAACACACATTTGTATGTATGTATATATATAGATAGATAGATAGATAGATAGATAGATAGATAGATAGATAGAGAGAGAGAGAGAGAGAGAGAGAGATACACATATGTATGTTCATAAACAAACAAGTAGACCTCCTCCTGACCTTAATCACATAAAATCATCAAATAGAAAATCTTTATCATTTTAAAGTGTATAACACATGTAAGTTTTCACAAACATTTTTAAAGAAACAAAAATAAACAAAGAAAGATTTACTCACAATGCTGATGCAGAGAATTACCCTTCCGATAGTCTCCTCATGATAAGGATCCTTTAATCAAACCACCAGAGTCTATATACATATATACATACATACATACATACATATATATAAGGTTTAATAAGCTTTTCTCATAACATAAACGTGCCATGCAGCATATAATACATATGTAACTCGTTATCTAATTTACAATTTTATGGGTTTACTCATAATTTATTTCAATTTCTCATAAACTTGTACTCAACGTATCTAATCTAACGCATATAAATCAAATACAAGCTCAATTGTCTTGATTATATAAAATTGACAATAGACAGTAGGCATATTTATTGCTCAATTTTATGTGAAGTCTTAATTCCACAATTACAACAATATAATCATTATTAAACTTATTCTACGCTTTAAATAACTTAAGGGAACTCAAATTTTTATAACAAAAATTAAAAGTATCCGATGGATAGTAAACCCTAATACTCTAATCCATCAATAAATTATGTAATTAAAGTTATATGATATTCATAACTTACCAAGAGGGTCGAATTTAATCCTAAAAAGCTTTAATTACTTCAATTTAATGAAATCCCAAAAGTGTGAACAATATTGTACATTTTTTTTCATTCTCTTAGTCGATTCCTCAGTCAAATCGACAAAACAATCTTATAAGATGTAAAGAGTGTTAAGTATTAGTGTTTATGGAAAAAATTAGAAATTTAATCGGTTCAATATAAAAAAAATTGAAAGAAAAGGAATTGGGGTTCGCTGTGTAAAATGAACCTACATACAACCAAAGAGAAACGAAAGCAAAATAGGAAATTCAGTCTTTTAAAACCATCAATAAATGTTAATAGCTGGTGAAATTTCTTATTTAGCTTAGAAAATAGAAAATGAATAAAAGGAAAAATATGAAAAGTAAGTAAAATAATATTTTCATGAATTAGATGTCATGCCCCGACCCTAGTCGATCTCGTGACAATCGCCATGAATCTCAGAAATACATTGTATTAATTAGAATGCAATCCTAAGACACGCAAAGTATTAGTACCTATTTTCGAAATCCATTTTCAATACAACAAAGTATGGAAGATTTCGAACACATTTAAATCATACATACATACATACATACATACATACATACATACATACATATATATATATATATATATATATATAAAATCCAACATTCGCTTTTCTGTGCAATACATTACATTACAAACACCTTTCAAAATAAGTTATTACAATAAGTTCTTGGCCAAGCCAAAATATACAAAATCACATTGTTTACAAATGTATCCTGTTAAGTGGACCATAAAACAAAATCAGAGTCGAGTACCTAAAAAACTCTGTTGAAATCTTGTTTCAGCGATGTTATGCTGCACCCGATTACTCTAACCTGAAATGGGAGAGTGAGAGGTGAGTATTTGGAAAAACACTCAGTGAGTAGACAATAAAATATAATAATAATATAAAATCAATGGACTGATTATGAAAATCTCTCGTAATCATAAAATCAATCATAATGGAAGGTGACATAATAAACATGACTGAAAAATAAGTATAAATTCAATCTATATAACCCCTCAGTCTATAGGATCTCATCCACTCCTTCTAAGCTGTATAGTTGATCCACAATCCTGTATAGACATATGTGCTTATGTAAGTATATGATTAGCATGTTATAACTTGGACATGTTGGATTCCACCTATCCTATCTTAGACTGCATGGTCAATCTACATTTCTGGTTCTATTGGATTCTACCCACTTTACTTTGACTGTATGGTCAATCTTCACTCTAGGTCTATTGGATTACACTCACTCTACATGAGTTGTATAGTCAATCCTCACCTATATGAAAATCGATAACATGGCACACAAAGTTATAAAATCAATAGTTATGGTTCACAAGGCCAAAAATAATAAAACAAAATATAATGGCGCACCAGGCCAAATAACAACAATGGCACTCTGACCATTATATGTATATACACTTAACTATGCCATAATCCACAAAACATCATTTACAATTGACCTTTGGCCTCAAATACATAGTATCATATTTTTCATATATCATCAAATAGAATATAAAAAATAGGTCCCCGACCTCACATTCATGGCAACAAAGTAGTCACAATATTTTTATGCTACCACAAGCAAGGGGCCAACTCGACCACTACACAATATAATTCCAACGCCTCCTTATTTTAATCATGTCTACACATATTAATATGCTATACCATCTCAAGCATAATAAATATATTAACGCTTATGAATAACATTTAACAAGGCAAAAGAAAATAAGTGTATCCACTCACTACTCTAGGGTGAAAAACCATCATCTAAATATCTCCCTCGCATTGGAGACTCTCTATCCTCGATTGTCACACTTGGATACACATATATACATAGATTCAACGATCTATCACAAAATATATACATAATAAAATGCATGGCCATATCTCTCTCTCACTCTTCTCTTTCTCTCTCTCTCTTTACTAACAACTTACTGCCCATACTCGATCTCAATCTATTTTAAATCATTCTCAGTTCTTTCAACACCAATAGAAGTAAAAATACTCTAATTTATCAATCCATTCGATAAATTACAAAACTTCTAAATTTTAGGATTTTGTGAACAGTATTCAAGCTACCTATTTCTAAAATTATGTGAAATGATAGTTTAAAATAGAGAGATAAGTTGAGGGATAAACTTACCTGAACTAGTAAATAAGTTTTAAGTTCTTTTTTGCTTGATTCTCTCTCTTTCAGTACTGTTTACCCACGGCCCCTCTCCAAGGAATCCTCTCGATTCATCGAACAAAGTCTTGATTAGAAGGGGTTATCTTACTCTGGTGTTGATTCTGAGATCATTACGAGAAAATAAGGGAGTTTGGTGGAGATTTGGGTGAGGTTTGTTTTTGACAGAGAGTGAACAGAAGAAAGTTACAAGTGGGAGAGGGAAAAGAAAATGGGGAATATGAGCCCCTGACATTTCATATATTAGGGGCTCTAAAATGGCTGAATGCCCTCTAAATTATGGTCTTTGAGCTCACCACGTCTCCAAGTATCAACATTTCCTCCCCTAAGTATCGATACTTTCTGATGAAAAGAGTCGTTCAGGTCCTTTTTACGTTCATATATCGATACTTCAATCCTCAAATATCGATACTTTCTAGCAAAAAAGGTTGTCCACGTTCTTCTTCGTCAATGTATTGATACTTCAATTTTCAAGTATCAATACTTTCTGTCGAATATGAGTTCTAGGTTTAAAAGTATCTCGAGTATCGATACTTTTAAATTTACTATTCATCAATGCTACAAAGTATTAATACTTTTCTCCTTAAAGTATCGATACTTTGGTTCTAATGTTCTTTACTGTTTATAAAGTATCGATACTGTTGATGTAGTATGTTCTAAAACCATTCATGTTATCGATTTTGGACAGCTTGTATTGAGTTATTTTGTAATTATGTACTGTATATTATTATATTAATAAAAAAATTATTTCAATTTATCTATGCATGTTGCTTCCTATTATTGATCATACCAATGAAAGAGTGCACACATAAATTGTCTTGATAATTCTAATTATCTAAATGGATCCCTATAAAAGTAATATCAATTGGGCATCGATAGTGCATAATAAGCATACTAAATGTCGTCGTTGATGATCATGAGATAATAATAGCATGGGTGACATGATTATCATATTATTAGGACATTAGTGTGGATTAATAGTTAAAAAATCATTTTTCGAACGTAACCAAAGTTATGACAAATTACACGGATGTATGATATCTATAATTTGTTATAAGATTTTATCAGTGTGAAATTATCCCTTAGACCTGAGATGTCAGTGTTATGCTTTAGTATAGATATATATGGTTCATAAAGTATAAGATTAATCATGTCTTGTATGAAAACCAGTTTGGCCATATATTATTTATATTAAAAAATGATAGACAATCAATATGGAATCCTTTGACTCGATATTAGGGATTTTCAGTTTTCGTTGACTCGATCCACCTTCGAGTTCTCAATTGGGTATTGGTAAATGTCTAAAATCAAAATCTTTAGCCAAAGTATTTAATATTACACAAAAGAGTTTTGAAGTAACGAGTTTAGAATATATTGACCAATAACCTAAACTAAAATTGGATTTAGGGGTTTTGATGTTCGTGAACCCTAATTCAGTAAAGATTAGATGGATGGAGCAAATATATCCATATAAAATGTATAATCAAGCACAAAGATTTGATGGAGAACTTTTTTTATTATGGATTAAGGGTTATGGCACATTACTAGATGTTAACCACGATCGTTGAACCCCGAAATAGTTCGGATTAAAATCGATAAGATCGTTTTTGGCTCACAGCTAATACCACAATGAACCAAGAGGTCAAAATTAATAAAAATCCCTCATCCTTCCATTAGAGAGAGTGAATATTATCCCTAAGAGCGTCAGCACACTCAAAGATAATATTATACCAAAAATTACAAACGATTTGTGTATTAAATGATTTAATAAATTAAACAGCTATATCTATTGACCCAAATATGACTTATATTAAGTTATATCATTCTATTTATATTTATAAATATAAATGGAATGAAAATAAATCTAGTCAAAAGGGTTTGATCGAACTTAAGACCAAATTACCATGTTTTCAAAGTTTTAGGATCTAAGTAAAATTTTATATTTACTATTAAGAATCTTGTTTGACAAGATTAGGACACATTAGTAATTGACTAATTGATCAATGACAAAAGGGTAAATGGTCAAGGATCTATAAATAGGCAATTTTACCATTTTTAGTTAATTTTTGGAAAATTAAGAAAAATACAAAAGCTCTCTCTCTCTCTCTAAATTTTGGCCAAGGAGGATTTGAAGGGGTTTTCATTGTTCTCTTGAGATTTCACACTTGTGAGGTTAGTTTACATCAAATCCATACTAACGGTTAGTGCTTGATTGTTTGATTTGCTTGGATTTGGACTAATTTGCAAGATTTTGCATAAATTGTTCTATAAACCCTAACTTACTTGAATGCATGCTATTTCATTTTTAAAATGGTATCAAAGCATATGGTTGTGATGTTATTGTGCTTGATTTGGTGTTGGATTGATTGGATTTGGTGATTGAAGCTTAGAAATGGTTATGGAAAATTTAGGGTTTATGGTAAATTTGGGAATTTTGTGATCCAAGCTTGCTTTAACCTAGAAGATGATCAATAGTGCTTAATTTATATTTTCAATTGAATTAACATGGTTATATGATGATTATGTGTTGTTGATTTCATTTGTTTCAAGAGTTGAAAACATTTGAGCAAGGATACATACCATGGATGCATGCGGTCAAGGCTAGTTATGCCATCCGATTGTTGTTTTGGTTTAATTGATTCATGATTACATGTTAATATCATGCCATGAGATGAGATTAATCATGAAAGAATGCTAAGAAATACTGTCATGCATCCTTGGTGTGCTAAATGCAAAGTTTTGTTAATTAAAGTGTTTAATTGAAAAACTTGTGTTAATCATAATGCATGCATGTTATTAATTGTTAATTATTTGCAAATGATCATTATTTGGATGCTAATATATTTGGCCATACATGATTGCTTATGTTTGATTGTTATTTCTATTAATTATCATGTAATTAATTAATTTATTAGATGGATATTAATTTAGGTTAACGAATATGTATTAATTTGATTAATATGTATTTATATTGGTTATCTTCCATGATTATTATCCTAATTAATTTAATTAATGAGATGTAGATGTGTATATATTAGTTATATGATACTTGATATATATATATATTTTAAATAATGTATTATGTGTTAATACATTTTAATTATGTATGTGAACCCCTTGCTTAGATCCCAAAGGCATGACGATCATTTTATATTTTTACTACTCGTGCATTTGCATCCATCTCATACACTGTGTGCATGTGAGCGTGCTTTCGTAATTTAGGTTGAGAATTTGATTGGTTAAGATAGAGTTTTGGGGTCATAAATGCAGGGACCTCAACGTAATTAAAAGTGAGACTCCACTGATATTTTTCAAATTTGGGGAGTTTTAAAGTGAGATTTTAAATTTTAACGGGTTCGGTTGACCGAATGGATGATTCGTTTGATCGAAATTTTGAGGACTCTTTGAAAAATTTGTGGCTTCAGATTCGTTCGAACGAATAAGGGGATTCGTTCGATTGATTGGGCTTCATTCGATCGAATGAGAGATTCGTTCGACTGAACTGTGGATTCGTTCGATCGAACATCGTTTAGTTCGATCGACAACTTCTATAGACGCTAAAGGATTCGTTCGAACGAACTGTTATTCATTCGATCGAATCAGCGCAAAATCACCAAAATTGCCCTCTTCTGGAAACTTCTCCTTAAGAAAACTTTAGGGCAAAATGATAATTTCACCCTTTTTCTATAAATAGGGGTTAGGGGATCGAATTTTTGGGGTTTTCTCCTTCTTTTTCTCTTTTTCTCTTCTCCTCCGCTCTTCATATTTCCCTCTCTATCCATCACCCCAAATCTTTGCCAAATTTTAATTTCTCTTCGCAGACAAGCTACATTCCACGCGTATAACACAATGGGAGCATCAATTTGGTAGTAGAGATGCGGATTTGCGAAAGAGAAGTTAAGATTCTGGGAGAGAAATTGGGGTTTTTTGAGTTAGAGGCAGAATCAGAGCAAACCGACCACACCACGAGGTTCGTAACTTTGTTTCTAGCTTGCTTGCATATTTATTTCATCATTTTAAGAATTTTGATTCGTATGGATTTCGTATCGTTTTTCTTAGATTTATCTCTTGTATTTTAGTTTTAATAAGCAATATGGATTGTAATGAAGTCGTAAAATTCGTAGGAAGCTAGTAATATATTTTTAGAGATTTTGGGTAAATGTGAACAGTAACTCTGGTTATTATTTTGATGATTGGATGGGGCCCACTGATCAGAATCTCGTGTATGAATCGAAATGAACCGGTTTAGCTACAATGTGGGTCTATATCGATATTAATTAGATAATTTGGTGTATAATGAGGATTTTGTATAATATCGTATAGTAGCTCGATGCTAGAATCCGGGGATAGCACTTATTTCATGCATTCGAATTCATATGTACATTTGGAACATATATTGATAGTGTTTTATGTGTATAGTTAGGCGATGGTTCGAGATCGAGGTATTTGCGTGAGTCGCCGAGGAACGAGGGGAATTAGGGAGTGTCTAAGTTGTGAGTGGACACATTTTATCTTATTTCTTTATTTATATGTTCATTTTCTTTACAAATGAAATAATGTGCAAATATTTTACAATGGTTTGCT
>JAVXUL010005462.1:0-12681 GCA_035590515.1 Trichilia minutiflora | reverse complement strand
TATATATATATATTTTTAAAGAGGTATTTTAACACCAAAACAAGGTGAACAAAAATGGACTCAAGCAATACCGATATTACAAAAAGTCTGCGATAGGAAAGGATTGTAATAGACGCAGATGCTCGGTGGAGAATAGATGATGGAAGAAACGTTCTTATTTACAAGAACAGATGGATTCCCAGGCCATCCACGTTCAGAATTATCTCGCCGAAATCGTTACCAGCAAACTCGTGTGGTTGAACTGATTGGCTTACAGGTTGCTGGAATGAAGAACTCATAAAGCAATACTTATATCAGAGATGTCGATTTAATTCTGCGAATCCCTTTACCACCTCGGCCTTTACAGGATACTCTTTTATGGAGCTATGAAAACATAGGTATGTACACACTACAGCTAAGAGTGGATAGTAACTTGCTTTTAGGCTGAGATATGGTGACTTACCGGAATCCTCTTCTGACGCTTCGAGATGGTGGAAGAAAGTTTGGTCATTGTGTCTTCGAAGATAAAAATTATTTTATGCAAGGCCCAACTGAATATATTACCAACATATTTCAATTTTTTTGGAAGGAGAATAGTTCCTGATCCTTTATGTATTTCGTGTGGTCTGATGGGGAGGATAACTTTCATGCTTTAGTTGAGTGCAGACATGCGAAAAATGTGTGGAAGGCTTCGCCTTTTGCTACAATGGTTTTGAAAGAAAAGCATATGAATTTTTCTTTTTATTTTAGAAGCATTTCAGAATTACTTACAAAGGCAGAGTTCGGGTTCTTCGTGGTAACAATATGGTCTATTTGGATACACATCTGATCAGCCAAATCACTTCCAATTCGGTCATTTCTACTGATTGTTGGATTCCACCTACTGATCTTTGGTACAAGTTAAACACGGATGCAGCCGTAAACAATTCTGAAAACTTGGTAGGCTTGGGAGCAATCATTAGGAATTTCGCAGGAGAAGTGCAGCTTCAATTTGCAGAAAGGCCTCCTTGGTGATGTTGAAATTGCTGGAACTGAAGCAATTAAGGATGGCATTCTTTAATGGCTGAATCAGACTCCTCCAATGTTATTAAATTAGTCACTAGCCAACTATCTAGTAGAGGAGAGGTTAATTACTTTGTATCTGAAGTTAGGGAGCTGATTAAAGATGAAGGCATTATTATTCAGCATATTCCGAGAAGTTCCAATAAGGTTGCCTATCAACTAGCCAAGTTGGTTTTGTTAAGTTCTGAAAATTTTATTTGGCCGGAGGCTGTTCTAGACCAAAATTTTGAAGCTTCCGTAATGTCTTCTTTGTTTAATGAATTTCATATTTTTTTTTTTTGCAAAAAAAAATGACGTTAAATGTAGCTACAAATTATAAATTTTAGATAAATTATTGTTTTTTCCTCCTTTTTTGGAATAATTATTTATCCATAACATTTTGGAAATTTGTTAAGGTTTAACTTTGTATGAAACTGTCCCAATACGAGGTCCCCTCCATGTGTGATGGTAGTCAGACAACACAGCGAATGTGGTTCCTCCTTTCCAATTAATAACGAGATTTATTAGATATTTCCCCCGTATACTTATTCATACCCTCAGTTGTCTTGTTTACCAGAATAGGTTGGTGTCGGTAGCTCTTTTGTGTATAGTAATTTGCTTCTGTGATGCATCAACCCCTTCCTTGATCAGTTTATCATTTCGCTTTTTTCGCTTAAATTAACACAAATAACACAATTCAAAAGACAAGCACAATATTTATTAAAGTCTCAATTAAATATTTACTCTATCTTTTATTAATAACGTTAAAAGAATTACAATAGTAATCATTAATATCTAATAAATATTCACAATAATTTTATATTTTCTTTATCTAAATTGAGTATTTAATATTTTCATTAATATGTTCGAGTCATATTATATAGTGAAGTCAATATCCTTTTACTTTCTAGGATGGATTTGTTATAATTTAAGTTATACTCAAACTTTTCTTTACGTGCCACATCACCATGCTATATTATACTTCGAACCCCCTCATACTATATGTCGTGCTCACACTTGTTCTCTTGACTATACTAGAAGAGTTTAGTTGGGACTCATCTTACCACAAGGTGGTACATTTTGAGTGGAACTAGAACTCCTCATACAGTTGGGAATTTCAACTAAATAAAGAGTTCTATCAGGAAGTATAGTCGATATCAAAAATATGATATGCGGCCCGCTGAGCCTTTGTTAGCCCCATGTGTACCCATCAGCGTATTGGCCACGCGCCCACTAGCCGCTGTTTATGCCCATCTCTGCGCCCACTGTGTGCTGCACAACCTTGTGCTCACTTGGCTGTACATGTGCCATATTTGCTCATGTTTGCTGCCCACATCGAGGCTGTTTCGCACACTTTGCTGCCTACACCAAGGCCGCTTGGCACACCTTACTGCACACCCCAAAGCCACTCCGCACACATTATTGCACACCTCAAAGCCATACCACACATGTCGTTGCCTACACCAAGGCCACTCCGCACATGCTCCCGCACATAATTATGAAACTTGTGTCGCACTTGGCACATCCATGCGCCCCTATCAAAGCCCATTGCCTAGCATACATGGGCTACCTCCCTAGCCCACGCTAACCTTCCCGATGGCTAGAATTCAGGCATCCTAGCCTCGGTCATACCTCAAGTCTATGATTGTGACAAACCTTCCCCACTTGAAGAACCCAACGTCCTTGTTGGATTGGAGAGGTAGTCCTTCACTTGCTTCTCGAATTACCACAACATAATATTTTGCTCCTAGCTAGTATCTGCTACGTTTCCCTCTTTCCATTGAACTAAATACTCTGTTCTTCGATTCTTCTTATGTTGCCCCATAGTCTAATGATTAAGAATTTTCTCTATCTTCTTATCAAACTGCTTTCGAATTACTGGAGGAGCTCTCTTGGTTTGTTGGCGCTCAACATTAACCAAGTCCTTATGAAAAAGGTTTAAGAAACTCACATGCACTGTTGGGTGTATTTTTAACCCCTCAGGTAGCTTCAATTTGTAAACAACTTTGCCCACTCTCTTCACTATTTCAAAAGACCTATCATATTGTTGTACCAAACCCTTATATATGGTCTTGCTACTCATCTTTTTTCAAATCTGCGGAGTAAGTTTCAACAACACAGTCACCTTCGTTGAACTCTAAGTCCCTTCTCTTTGCATCAGTATACTTCTTCATTCAACGAGATGCCTTAGCTAGACTTTCTGAGGCTAACTCAATCATCTCTTGTTTGTCTCGTGTAAGCTTGTATACTACGGGACACTTCACCTCTGAGTTTTGCTTCGCAATCTCATGTGGTGTGCGAGGTTGTTGCCCCATTACTAATTTCACTGGACTCATACTCGTTGAAGAAGATCGATGTATGTTGTAGCAAAAATATACTGAGTCAAGCAATTCTACCTAATTGCTTTGGCTAACCGTCACATAATGCCGTAAATATTTCTCAAGTAATGCATTCACCCTCTCCGTTTGACCATCAGTTTGAGTATGATTTGTTGTTCAAAATTTTAGTTCGATGCCTATCATGTTGAAAAGAGAAGTCCAAAACCTTCCCGTAAACCTTGTATCTCTATCACTCACGATGTTTTTCGACACAACAAAGTATGGAATGTACATTCTTTATTACTAACTCAACTGCCTTCTCTGCTGAGTATGTATATGGTGCAGGTATAAAGATGGCATATTTCAAAAATCGATCAACCATAACCAATATCGACTTGTATCCATCTGCTGACTTAGGCATTCTTGATATGAAATACACTGAGCTCGACTGCCACGGTCTTTCTGGTACTAGTAACGGTTGAAGAAGCCCTCCTGGCATCTTCTTTCAGTCTTGTCTTGTCGACACACAAGACACGTTTTGACATACAAACGTATGTCTTCCTTCATCTTGGACCAATAGTATGACCTTTCCAACAAAACCCTTATCCTTTTAGTCCTCGGATGTCTTGCCTAAGTAGTGTCATGCGTTTCTCGTAATAATATCTTGCGTAGGTCCCCTCCACTAGGAACATACAACCTTCCTTCTCGAGAATAGATTAGCCCATCCTCAAGCCAATATCTCTGCACATTGCCTCCTTGATTTCATTACGCAACTACTGATATGCAATATCTGTCTCCACATGCTATCTTACTCTATCAATTAAATCAGATGTTGAGGTAGAAAGTGTATCCACATAGCCCTTCACCTCTTTACGACTTAATAAATTTGCCACTGAGTTCTGTTTCTCTTCCTTGTGTACCCATTGAAAATCAAACTCCGTAATGAACTCTTACTATCTTGCTTGTTTGGGCGACAACTTCTTCTGAGACTTGAAGTAAGTATTGGTTACATTGTCTGTCACTACTATGAAGTATGTTCCCAACAAATAATATCTCCACAAGTTTAAACAATGCACCACCACCATCATTTCCTTCTCATGGGTCAAATAACTTTGCTCCGCATCATTTAACTTTTGACTCTCAAAAGCTATAGGAAGCCCATCTTGAATCAACAAGCCACCAATGGCCCTATCCGATGGATCCATCCACAACTCACATGGCTTATCAAAGTTAGGTAGCTTCAACACCAGCTCAGAAGCAACTGCCACTTTTATATCTTCGAATATTTGTTAGCATGTTTTTGACCATTCCCACTACTTTTCTTTCTTTAGTAAGTCAGTGAGTGCCCCTACTCTCCTTGAGTAGTCTTCAATGAACTTTTTGTAGTAGTTAGCCAGTCCTAGGAAGGATCTTAGTTCCAGTATTTCTATAGGTGAAGGCCAATCAATGATTGCCTCAATCTTCTTTTCATCCATACGAATTTTCCCGTGGCTCACCCAATGCCCTAAGAATAGCACCTCTTACCGACAGAACTCGTATTTTTCGTTCTTCACATAAAGCTTGTACTCCCTCAACTTGGTGAACACTTGCCTTAGATGCTCGATATGTTCTTTAAATGTCTCACTGTACACCACAATGTCATCCAATTATACCACCATAAACCGATCTAAGAACTCATAGAGCACTTCATTCATTAGGTTGCAAAAGGTTATTGGTGCGTTTGTTAGTTCGAATGGCATCACCAAGAACTTGTATGATCCATATCAAGTCACACACGGTGTCTTGGCTTCATCCCTTTTTGCGATCCTAACTTGCCAATATCCCGATCACAAGTCTAACTTTGTAAAGTAAGAAGCTCTTCTCAACCGTTTAAGCAAATCTATCGTATTTGAAATGGGATATTTATTCTTGACTATCACCTTGTTGAGTACACGATAGTCTACACACATCAACAACGAGCCATCTTTCTTCTTTTAAAATAGGATCGGTGCCCCATATAGTGCTTTTGATGGTTGAATATACCCTGCATCCAATAATTCATCAAGTTGCTTTCGCAGCTCCGCTAACTCAATTGGTGACATTCAATAAGGAACCTAAGCTGGTGGTTTTGTCCCAGACTCCAACTCAATGTGATTATCCACTGAGCGTCGTGGGGGTAACGCTTTGGGCAACTCTTGTGGCATCACATCTGCAAACTTCTCCAACACAGTTGCATACTCATCAGGCATCTCCTCAACCTGATCTTGCTTGACTTCCACAATCCCTCTTCTTTAGGTCTTATTAAACTAAATGACATATTGAAGTGATGGTCCCACCTACCATTCTCCAAGAACTCGCATCTCACAAGCTTTGTGGTTTGGCCGATAATAAACAAACTCTGCAAATTAGGCATCACATATGCCTTTGCGCTCACAAAGAACTCCAAGCCAAGGATGAGTTTAAAGTCTTCGAGTGGAAGGATAGAAAATCTCACTTTCTCCTCCCATGTTCTGATCCTTAATGTGCTTATGGCCATGCCCTGCATTGCTATGTTTGAAGAGTTTATCGCCTTTACCGCACATTGTATGCCTTCAACCTTCAACCCTAACCGCTCTATCTCTCTTTCAGTGATGAAGTTGTTAGTGGCACCCGTATCTAACATAGCCCGAACTTTTTTCCCATTAACATGTACCATCACTATAGACCTCTAAAAGACTCATCAATCCGCAATGTATTACACTTCTGTTGCTACAATGGGTTCAACTTTGGCACACTAGTCTCCACCTCTTTTGGTGACTCTTGTTCGGATATTGCATTAAGCTTGGCTTGTTTTGGGCATTCTCTTGCTCTATGGGGCCTACCACAAATAAAACACCTCGATTTTCATTACTTTTGTGACTTGGCTTAGTTGGATTCCCCTTTCCCTTTTTGGCCCTCTCCTTTGGTATTTTCAACCTTTTTCTTCTTTTTGGCTTTCTGGCTTTCTTTTGCTCATTGTGGGACCCGAGCATGTAGTCAATTAGCGCATCAATTACTGTAATTACTGCAAACAAGTCTCTAACTCCTTGCCTCTGCAATTTAGTTTATGCCCAATTTTGCAAACCCGATATAAAATTGAAGAGCTTGTCATCCTCGGACATATTACGGATATCTAGCATCAACGAGCTAAACTCTTTTACATAGTCCAGCACAGTCCCCGTGTGCTTCAATCTCTTCAATCTTTCCCTAGCAAGCCACACTGTATTACTAGGAAGGAATTGAGCCTTAAACTCCCTTTTGAATGCTTCCTATATCTTGATAGGTGGTCTTTACGCCTCAGCATCCTTACTTAACTTTGTGCGCCACCATAACTTAGCATCATCGGTGAGGTACAGGCTAGTTATATCCACTTCTTCTGCTTCTAAAATATGGGCTGCCTTAAAGTATTGCTTAATGTCCCATAGAAAGTTCTCCAACTCTTTTACGTTTTGTGCCCCCGAAAATTTCTTCAGCTCAGGCACCTTTACTTTAGGAGGAATTGACTCAACTTGTTGAGGCGTGTTGTCTAAGGCTCTTTTGATCACCGTCATCTCGATCTCAAGATCCCTTACTCTATCCCGCAAAGCAGTATTTGCAGTCACAAGGTCTTCACCCATGCTAACCCTCCATTCACGACACTCGCCTTCAAGATTATGGCTCATGTCCCTTATTTCAACCATCTCGCTCCTTGATACCGTGTTATCCTCTCATAAGGCCATAACTTCCCGTATCATATTCTCTATTTGGGTAGCAATCGATGGCTCATGAGGTACGATTTCCCCTATCACACGTTCAACTCTTTCCATGCGGTCTTTGAGTATTTCACCAGCCATTGTGTGTGAAAGATGATATCTTCAGCCCAAGAAAACTCTTCTTGGTCTTGTTCTCACACGGATCTACCTTAACCCATATATAGTACGACCCCAACACAAGGCTCAAGCTCTCATACCACTTTGTTACGGTAGCTTTTTTGTGTATAACGGCTTGCTCCTGTGATGCATCAAGCCCCCGCTTGACCAGCACTATCACTTCACTTTTTTCGCTGAAATTAGCACAAATAACACAATTCACAAACACAATAACATCCACAAAGATAGGAACAATGCTTACAAAGGCTTCAAACCCTTAACCTTTTATTAATCACGTGAAAAGGATTATAACGGTAATTACTAACACCCTAGTGAATGCTCACAATGATTCTAGATTTTCTCTTTCTAGAATTTTCTTTCTCTAGATTGAATATATAACGTTCCTATTAATATATTTGGATTACATTATATAGTGAAGCCAACACCCTTGATTTCTTAGGATCACAAGGATTCGTTATGGTTTGAGTTATACTCAAACTCTTCTTTGTGTGCCACATGGTGTGCCACATTATTGTGCCATGTCATACTTCAAGCCCCCCTCATGCCACATGTTGTGCCCATACTTGCCCCCTTGGCTATACGAGGGGAGTTTGGTTGGGACTCATCTTGCCATGAGGTGGTGCACTTTGAGTGGGATTAGGACTCCTCCTACTGTTGGGAATTTTAACTAAACAAAGAATTCTATCAGGAAGTATAGTTGGTATCAAAAACATGACATGTAGCCCGCTGAGCCTCTGTTAGCCCCATGTGTGTCCACCAGTATACTGGTAGCGCGCCCACTAACCTCTGTTTGTGGCCATCTCTGCGCCCACTATGTTCTGCACTTGCCCACGATACTGCACACCCTTGTGCTCACTTGACTGCACATGTGCCACACTTGCCCATGCTTGTTGCACACATCGAGGCTATTCCGCACACCTTGCTGCCTATATCAAGGCCGCTTGGAACACCTTGCTACACACCCCAAGGCCACTCCGCACACATTATTGCACACCTCAAGGCCATGTCTCACATGCCGTTGCCTATACTAAGGCCACTCCGTACATACTCCCGCACACAACTACGACACTTGTGCTACACTTGACACATCCATGTGTCCCCATCAAGGTCCATTGCCTGGCATGCATGGGCTACCTCCCCGGTGGCTAGAATCCAGGCATCCTAACCTCGACCATGCCTCGAGTCTATGGTTGTGACAGTTGGCCTGTGAACTAGACTAATCCAGTCCGTCAAAACCTGAGTTCAAATTTGCCCAAGATATTGTTTAACGGATCCAAGTTAATTTCAAATCTGAATAATCAGTTGACATTAATTCTATCAATTTGGAACCACATACCCAACATGTAACCTACACAAAACTATTTGTATTTGCTACAGCCATAAATCAATGATCTGATCTGATTCAACTTGGTAGTTTATATCTTAATGGGAAAAAAAAAAATTCAACTACTGCTCGTTACCAGAGCAAGCAGTAGCTCTGCAACTCATTATTCATTGTTAGGATAAATTAGAATACATAGAGAGAGAGAGAGAGAGCAAACCAACGATTAATTTAACTGTTGCTTGATAAGGTTGCAAAATTACAACAGTAAAATTGTCTTTCTTTTATAAATATTATTATTTTTAATAAAATTTATTTTTAATTTTCTTCTTATTTCTCAATTTCTTTCACTCAATCAAATCTCAATTTCTCCCAACACAGTTTTTTAATTAATTAATTATTAATTATAAATATTTAATTAATAAAAACAAACTACAATAACTTTAAAGTATTTAATTTTTGATTGTTTAAGATTATTAATTATATTAGTATATATTATTTAATTTAATTTATTTATTAAATTCTTTAGTTTAAAAATTAAAATTAGTATTTACATAATTATAAAATTTTAGTTGTTAATTGCTAAATTTTAAAAATTAAATGTTAATAATTTAATTTTATTATCAATTTGAAAATTAGAGTTAGTATTAATTAATTATAAAATTTTAGTTGTTAATTACTAAAATTTAAAAGTTAGACCTTAGTAGTTTAAACAGTTAAACCAAAATGACAACATCTATAACAAAGATCACATGGATTTCCTAATTGCGTAGATGAATCAATACCCCTATTTGAATAATACGAAAATATTTCATAAGAATAACTTCAGAATACAGCAAACCAAATAGAAGCTATAACAGTTGATAATAGCTAAAGTAGACAACCTAAGTTTAAAATATGACAAGTTTTTAAAAAAAATATTGAACTTAGTAAAGTAAGATATAAATTTTGTGTTGCAATATACTCATATACAAAAGAGGATGGGTTAGGCATTCTTAAGAGTCACATAGCAAAAAATATTTAGAAAAAATTCTGCTAGTTTTATTAAAAAGTGGGATACCTCATATATGAATATTTTGATCTACAGGATCAGTTTGAGATCTTGATCAAAAATAATTATTTGATCAAGTTTATAGCAGGAAATGATGAAAGGGTTCAGAATCCGAGACCAGATCAAAGACAAAATGATACTGACCATCAGACGATGGTGATCACAGGAGGCCCTACCTTGGTTGAAAATTTAAAAAGATCTCAAAAGAATTATTCTCAATATCCTCTTTCAAAATCAATTGTCGAGCCCCACGTGATGAATGTATGAGCCAAAAAGAGGCTGAAGGTGACCTCAATCTCAATAATATTTACAGATGAAGACGAATATGGAGTCTACTTCCACATAATGATGCCCTAATTATAATATTAACTGTAGGGATTCTCAGGTTGACAAAATATTGATCGATACAAAAAGTTCAATCGATATCATTTTCAAGGAAACTCTGAATTCCTTGGGTATTAAATACCTGAGATTGAGACCTATTGAGATCGCATTGCATGAATTCGGAGAATCTTGTGTATACCCTTGAGAACAGTGCAATTATCGATAATCTCAAAATATTGTACTGCATGATTTTAAGAAGACCTTTTCTTAGATCCACAAAAGCAGTAGAGAGTGTTCATTATCTAAAGCTTAAATTACGAGCAGGGGATAGAGTTAGAATTGTGAGAGGAAGCTAGAAAAAGGCTCGATTGTGTTTTCTATGACGTTAAGAAATTCCTACTGCATTCACAAATGTCCATTGGAAGAGACGTCGATAGGACAAGGAGAAGAAGTTTAGCAAGAAAAAATATTACAAAATCTGGATGAAAGGGTCAGACAATAACATAAATCGTCATCTACTAAGTCAGTGAAGGAAATGATAGTAGTAACATTAGATGATAGGCAACCCAAAAAAGTAGTGAAGATTGGGTTTACCCGAAAGAGTAGTGAAGATTAGGTCTAACCTAACCCTCGAGCAGAAAACATCATTAATTAAAATGTTAAGGCGAAATGCCGATATGTTTGCTTAACCATATGATGACATGCCAGAAATCAACACTCGAATAATCTCTCATCGCTTGACTGTGAATCCAAAATTCAAACCCGTGGCCCCAAAAAAGAGAACGTTCAATGTTGAGCGAAGAGAAGCTATTAAAACAGAAGTAGACAAACTCTTGAAAGTCAGGTTCATTCGAGAAGTGCATTATCCCGAGTAAATTACAAATGTGATAATGATAAAGAAAGCCAATAAAAAATAGAGAATGTGCGTGAATTTCACTGATCTCAATAAAACTTGCCCTAAAGATAGCTTTTTACTATCGAAAATAGACTAGTTGGTAGATTCCACAACAGAACATGAGCTTCTGAATTTTATGAATGCTTTCTCGGGGTATAATTAGATCAAGATATATCAGTTTGACCATGATAAGACTGTTTTATCACTGACCAGGTTTGTACTGTTATAAGGTTATGCCTTTTGATTTAAAGAATGTTAGGGCAACATTTAAGAGACTAATTAATATGGTCTTCAAACCCTTAATTGGGTCTATCATAGAGGTATATGTAGATAACATGATTATAAAGTCTGTAAAGGCCTCTGACCAAGCCAAACATCCGAAAAAGACTTGCTTTTACTTAAGAAAGTATAATATAAAGTTAAACCCCGAGAAGTGTTCATCTGGGATTGATGTTGAAAAGTTTCTTGGCTACATTATTAGTGAATAAGGAATTGAAGCCAACTCTCAGAAAGTGAAAATTATCATAGATTTAAAGCCTTCGACCACTATGAAAGAATTACAGAGCTTAACAAGGAGATTGACAGCCTTAGAAAGATTTATTTTAAAAGTTACAGATAATATTTCTCTTTCTTTCAAGTGATGAAAAAGGGAAGAGATTAAAGAATATTGAGCTTACATCCCACACCTTATTAATCTTGAGAAGGGAGATATTTTTGTTGGTGGCTGGAGGTCTGGAACATGCATCATAGAACAAAGTCTCTCTAGGAACCGAGCCTAGAGTCATGCTTTCAAAGGAGAAACACATATATGCGAGCGGAAGCGAATATGTACCTTGCAAGCCTTTGGACCGGTGGAAGACAAAGCTCACAAGTGTGAGCTCTCTTCACTTTACACCCTCCCTGAGCTTGCTCCCATGGCTGCCTTCAAAGAGGAGGAAGGAGAAGACGAAGAGAAGTGGAAGAGAAGAACCAAAGTCGGTGGGTTCTCTTCACTTTTCTCACCTTACGTGCCACCCACCATTCAATGCATATTTATCTCATAAATAACATAGAATAATGGGTAATTATGTGATACACTCATGACCAACATGCAATGGTGAGCTCAAGTCAACCCCTTTGACCAAGACTAATTAATTAACATTTAATTAATTATAAATAGATATATACAAATTATACAAGTGTCATTTTCTTAACCAAGTAAGTAATAACACTTGTCAATTCTTTAACCATTAAAGAATATTCATATATATCTTTAATTTCCATAAATCCAACATTATGGTACATTTACTATAATGCCCTTGGTCAATATAATGCATAAGGGTACAATGGTAATTTTCTTTTCCATTAAACACTTTAATGTAAAATTTACCATTTTATATTAAAATCATATTTTAATATATTTGATAATCAGAATTATCAAATCTGAATATGTAATTTACAATAAATTACACCTTTGTATCACACAGGGGCAAAATGGTCATTTTGCACTAAATTAACAATTTAATCTAGAACTTCACCATTTTACCTTAGAATCACATTCTAACATGTTTGATAATCATTATTATCAATCTGGGCTTGTAATTTACAATAAATTACTGTATGATATCCATATATCATTTCTTTAACACTTTAAAGAATAATAAATACATATACCAATTATATGTATTTATTTGGCATTCTTCAAGTTATCATGAGGTCGCTAGCCCTCACGCGATAACAACGTATCTCCTCCTCTTACATGGGAACTCTTAGGGAATTGGGTGGACCGTGAAGGTTCACCGTGACTCAGCCGTGAGCCATGTCGAACATTTCGACCCCCAACGACTATGGTTAGTGTCTAGCTACGCGCCATAGTCCCTAAGTCACGATGAAGAAAAGTCTTCATC